>JAMLFT010003508.1:0-21915 GCA_026544285.1 Pachyrhizus erosus | reverse complement strand
AAAATAATTAATAATATTAAATTAATTAATAAAATATTTAAAAATATAGTTTGATAAAAAAAATTATATATAATTATTTTATCAAACTCCTTGATAACGTAACAAAACAATATATTGTTAACGTTATTTTTATACTATCATTTAACAATATTTCTAAAAATAAGGACTAAATGTAAAAAAAAATTAAAAAAATAAAAATTAAAATAAAAATTTTAAAAAAACTAAAATCAAAATCTCCTATTTTTTAGAGACTAAAATATTATTTAAGTCTAAAAACAATTACATTCATCTAAATCTTCCTGTAACAAGCGTAAATATTGATTACCAACAATAATTTGCTGTTCCGTTGTCCACTTTCTCTGTTCTTTTTTTGGCACCACGGTATTTCTTATTTTCTTTATACACTCCAATATAAAAGTATAATTGAACAATGATGCATCAAAGGAATTTGTAATGGTAATATTCTCATTTGCTCAAATGAAAGAATTTAACATGTAATAAGAGAAAGAGAAATAAGTGGGAACTATTGTTCACACAACTCTTCAAACATCGTCACATTGTTGGCAACATACACTCCAATCTGAGATATAGCTAGCCATATAGGAAGCAAGTATAGCAGGCTAATGAGTCAGCTTGAAATATAAAATGATTATAATTGCAAGGATCAGAGCTGTCATTAAGGAGCCAACAATCCATTTGTTCCTGCTCATCCTACTTGACATGGCCGACAAAATCTTCTTGCTCTTGCTAATGTTATCATCCACTCCATTTAGCTGAATGAAGAAAGAAGTAATACTTTAGCCTCCACAACTTACATGGACTAATATGGTATTGAGAAAACCAGATCTGATAGGCTGGAGGTCAGATTGACTCTACATAGGGAAATCAATTTTTAATAGTGAAGTGCTTGTACGTGTGCATCTGCTAGTTGAGCTTGAGTATCAAATGTTAAATCATCTGGATGAAAGGGGGCCAACACATTACCAAGTGGAATTAAGAACTTGTAAGTGGTTAATCTTACCGTCTTATGGGCATGGAGCAGGGATTGACGTTGTTGATGCAAATCTTGGAGGATAGAGACACCAAGATCCTCTGTCTCCAGCATTGTTTTTCTGCTCTCCTTTATTCTGTCAGTGGACTGATTAAGTCTTTCAGTAGACATCAGAAGTCTTCCTTTTTGATCATTTGATGTCTGTCCTAACATCCATAAGTAGTTAGTTTTTATAATGCACAACAAAATGGGGGTGAAATGCAAGTAAAATTATTACAACGCACTGTAGTACATAACAAGCATATTACTGAGATGCAAGTGAAATTGCATATGTCAAAGAATCTACAACATGCAATGTTTCCCACTCTCTCCAACACTAAAAAACATATAATCCTTCTGTCATTTAATGTTTTATAAATCTATCATGCATTACAGGCTCGGATGCCTACATACTGGCCAACTTTGGCTTGAAGACAATTAACCACTTTACTTCCAAAAAGCCTTTAGAACAATAAAATTTACCAGGCAATCCCAGTCTCAGATCTCCCAACTATTATCTTCATCTTCTTAAATATGTACTAGTAATCTAACCCACAGTTCAAAAATAATAACATTCAGACCTATTAATATCTGAGGAAGGATATATAAGAGAGATACCGCCAGTGTGTCAGCCCTTCCTGACTCCAACAAGTCATCTCGAGCAGTGAGACTGACATTAGCTGACATGACTCTTTTAACTTCGCTTTTCAAATTGTTCAAATCAGTTTTATATTCCCTTAACTTGGCAAGAAGAGTTGCCTTCACGCTTGGCTGCAAACTCCTAGCCTCTAGGTCCATTTTCCGAATCTGAAAATATTCAAGCAGGAATTATAATAGAGTCAAACATCAGGAGGAGGAACAGAAGAAAAGTCCCTTTGTACCAATGTGTCAGCATCATCAAATCCAGCTTTTATATCAGAAAGTTTTTGCTTCTTTTGTTCTGCAACATAAATGGTAACCAACGAACATTAGACAAAAAAAGCTACAGTTTTTTTCCTTCTTTTGTGTGTACATTGGGGAGGGGGGTTGAGTTGATAAAAAATTGAATCCTTAACAAATAAGCTTAAGCCTCTTTAATGAAAATTACATCAATGATTCAATATACATAAATTATCACAAGTGCTCTTCAACACAGATTTCACCGTAGCAAGCCTTTGATGCATGTTTAAGTTTCATACAGCATGCTTTTAATTGCATCTGCAGAAACTCGCAAAAGGGAATTTTTATAAGTCAAAACTTAGGTGCAGTTCTATAGGTATTTTCAGTGCTAATGTCCAATCAAAATTGGAATTCACCTCTCACTATTCAACGCCAAAATATTGACCTTTATTGTGCAAAGCTATTTAATTTTAATTGAAAGCCAACACTAAAACCATCTACAGAACTGAATTTAAGCACTGTCCAACTTCAAAAAATTAAATAAAACATTACATCTGACAATTCCAACATGCATGAAATCAACTTCAAAAGAGAAGCATTTAATAATCCTAGAGTAAAACAGTAATCATGAAAGTTAAAACTCTATCATCTTCTTCAACCCGCAGAGTAGTAATTATATAACATCCTGTCAACCAAATCTGATCATTAGGTTTTGCAACGTTATTCCTATTTCTATATTTTCCCCCAATGACCTCAAAATCATTAACCTCAACAATAATTGAAGAAATGCTAAATTAGAGAGTGTGTGTGAAGAGATTGATTGCATTACCTCCATCAAGGGCAGAAGCCGCAGTGCATTGCCGCGAAAGATTCGCCGACAGCTCACAAAATTGACGCTCGTACCCTTCAAATACCTCACTCATCGTTACCAATTTCTCTACCCTACCCCCACAATTCTAATCAATGAGATCCAATACAACAATTATAAACTGCAACCACAATTACTTACACGTCAATTTCACACACACACATCTATAAAGAAACCTTTGTATATTTCGTCCACAAATCCCATAACTATATTTATGATTTTTAAATTTTAAAAATTAATCGAATCTCAGAAAATAACAAGTAATTTGATGAATTAAACGGTGGATGGACGTGAAGTAGCAAGAGAGAATGGTGGAAAGTGTACCAGAGAATGATAGGAGGAGAGGTGGCGGAGAAAGCAACTGAGCTTGCCCAAATATTACAACGAATCAATCGAAGAAAAAAGAAAGTACGAGAGTTCGTTGGGTTTCACCGAACTTGTGGCTATTTACGAATGTGCCATGGAATTATTAGGATGACATTTCTGACCTGGGCATCAATAGTGAATTACAGAACTACCCTTTTTTTAGAGACGAGGGAGGAACTAAAATAATTTAATTGCACATTTTATTATATAACTACCATTATTTCACAAATTTTATTACATCTTTTTTACACATTTTACCATTTTAGTATCTATTTTTTATGTATTTTAATCAAATATATATTATTGTTAATTAATCATTAGTTGACTAATAATGTAATAACATTGATTATTAACATGAGACTTTGATATTGACATGACAGTATATTTGACACTGACATAAAGAATAAAATACACAAAATTTTGAGAGTAACAATAAAATGAGAAAATTTTCAAAATAAGGAACAAAATGTGTGAAAAATAATAAATGATAAAAAAGAAAAAAAAAACATCAATGGTTGGATAAGAACCCTTGCCTTCTCACTCTACGACTCTAAAGTTACTAAGCCATTTAAATTATTTAATTAATAGATAAAATTATTTTATATTACTATTATTACATTCTTTAAAGTAAAATCTTCAAATAAAATTGTGGAACTTCAAAATGAGATTAATAACTTAGAAGAAATCTAAGCTAAATTTGTCATTGAAATTAAAACCCTAGAAAAATTTTGAGTTACAAAAGAGGTCCATGTGACAAGCCTAGCCTTGCCTATAATGAAAAGAAAAGAGTTTATGGTATTGCTCGAATTACTTTTCATTGTAAGTATTGTGGTAGGATTGGACATGAACTGTCCAAATATTTTCATCATCCAACTTAGTAGGCATTTAGTGCCTTCAATATTAACAAAAAATGACTTAAGTCTATTTAAGTATCTAAAAGTATGATTGTTCTTATTGCATATATACTTAATAGTAAGAAAGATACTTCGACCATGGTAGCTAGACAATGGATACTCCCAACACATAATAGGGGAAAGATCTATATTCCATGACCTCAAACCAAGGATTAGTGGATGAGTCACTTTTGGAAGGAATCCCTTCCTTTATATTGATAATATTATGTTTGTTGATGGACTAAAACATCATTTGTTTAGCATAAGTCAATCGTATGACAATAAATATGATGTTTCTTTTAACAAATATGAGTGGTTAGTAAAAAACAATAATGACAATGTTTTAAAAATCAAATCAGTCATTAACTTAATTAGGATACTACATTGGTTGAACTAGTAGATCATTAATTGAACCATGTGAATCGATATAAGTTAAATACATAAATTTATACATTGTATGTTATATAAAATAAAATGTTTGATATATATGTGTGTGTGTTTGAATAAATTATATGGTATAGTGGAAAATTTATTTTATGCACTTGAAGAAATCAGGTTTAAACCTCCCCTTACAAAATTGAGATTTCTTTTTAAATTTCATCCAAAATTTCAATGCATGTTATTCCTATTTTCAAAATTATCATGTTGTGATTGGACAACATTTGTACACCACTAAATAGCATTAAGCAATGTGAAACTTATCATTAGGTAGCATGAAAAGAGAGATTGACGAGTGATAGAAAAATATTAAACAAAGTGACTCATCAATTTCAAAGTAGGTCGAGTCATTTGTTTTGTCTAATTTTAAGTAATTTAAAGTTGGGTCATACGAGTTAGATGTAATCTTGATAGAAAAAGTTGACCAAATCAGTGACAAATTCAAGTTTAAGTCAAATTGATAAGATAGATTCAAGTTTTAAAACATTAAGTAATGACACATTATGGTTTTTTGCTAAGAGGCACAATAACCTTTATAAAATTAGGCTTAGTGATCTTTTATATCAAAAGGTAACATGTTTAGTGTTCATGAAAGAATATCATTGGATATTACATAAGAAACTTGGATATGCAAGTTTGAGGTTAATCTCAAAGCTAAGTAAACATAACTTTGTAATAAGACTTCTAAGTCTTGTGTTCAAATCCTACCTTCTTTGCGATGCTAGTTAAAAAGGCAAACAAGTTAAAAATTCTTCTAATTCCAAAAACATTGTTCCATTTCTAAACCTCTTCATTATTACATCTTAATTTGTTTAGTCCAACTTCAACTTCCTTTGTCAATGAAAAATGATATAGAAATATTAAGTCAAGTTATTCGTGTAAGAGTTAACATTAAGGTTTTTATCCTTAGGCCAAGTTATTGTCCCTAAGGTGTTGAATCCAGTTGACTTTGATGAATCATTCAAGATTCCTTATTAGCCTAGATATCTTGGCTTATTCATAAGCATACCAGTAAGAACTTGGATCTATAACCATAAGAACTTAGAAGTTGGAAAATGATAGAAGAACTCATATAGAGTTTATTAGCTTAGTAGTTGGACAAATGCCTTTGAGTAATCAATGTCATATGTTTGTGTGAATCCTTTGGCTATTAGATAGGTCTTGTATCATTCTAGAGAACCATCTAAATTCTACTTGACTTTGAACACCTTACATTTGTCTTCCTTCTTGGTAGGTCAATTAATTCCCATGTGCCATTTTTTTTCAAGAGCTTTCATTTCCTAAAAACTAGTCTCCTTCCACTTAGGAGTTTTTAAAGCATCCTGCATAATGTTAAGAATCTCCAAAACACATAGTTGTAAGGTATAAGAACAAAATATGGGCGATAAATTTTCATAAGAAACATATTTAGATAAAGGATGTTGGGTGCAAGATCTCACACCCTTTTGGATAGTAATCACGAGAAGATTAGTAATCATTAAATTTTGATTTTGAGCAAGCTTCGAATTCAAAATTAACAAACTCAAAATTTGAAGTCGTAGTAGGCTACACATAAGGTAACAAATCAATGCTAATTTTACTTGGAGGATTCGTGGAATCTAGGTAATGCAAAGGATTAGACGACCCTTATGTTTCTAACATGAGTAAACAATATTAAATGGACCACCAGTAGTAGTTCTTTCAACTATTTCTTCATTGTTAGCAGTCATGAGATAACTTTGTTGGTGAACCTACTTTTTTAAGACACTTGCTTTACTTTCCTTAGAAAATTTCAAGTTGGAAAATTCATATTACAAAATATCAAAAGGATACGAAAATTAGAAAAAAAAAACAAACTTTCATTTTGGTTTCCTCTCAAAATGAGACTCGAAATAAAAAAAATAATTAAAAAATGTCACATTCGTGGTAACAAACATTTTCTTTGAAATTGGTTCAAAATATTTAAATCCTTTTTTTGTTTGAAGTATATCCAACAAACACACAATTTTGGTTTAGGGTTTAAGTTTTCCTTTATTATGATTATGAATATAAACAAAGGCAATGCAATCAAAGTTCTTTAAAGATAAAGAGAAAGAAAGCATATTTGTTGGAATAAACTTATGAAACACATCAAGAGGAGTCTCAAAGTTTAAAATCTTATTAGACATTATACTAGTAAGGCAGGCAATAGTCTCACCCAAAGATATTTTAGTATTTTATGTTAAAAAAATAATGTTCAAGCAACTTTTAATAATTTTTTTTTTTCATTCAACCAAATTATTTTGTTATGAAGTGTCATAAGGAGAAAAAATGACCCAAAACATTACTAAAATATTCTTGATCATTATCACTCCATAATATGTGATTTTTATTTTTTTAAAATTCAATTTGAACCATGATATAAAAATTAATGAAAATTGTTTACACATCAAACTTTTCATTCATTAAGTAAACACAACTAAATCATGTGTGATCATCAATAAAGGTCACTAATCATTTTTTTCATAGATAATAAAGGTTTTATAAGTATCCCAAATATCATTGTGTATAACACTCAAAGGTGTAATTAGTTTATACAATTGAGATTCAAAAAACAAGAAATTGGGTGATGTTTAGCTAACTAACAAATTTCACATTGAAGAGAAGATAGACTTTCATTTATAAATAAATTTAATGGACACTAGGATGGCCCAACCTATAATGTCATAACATAATATCATCATCTTGAGAAACAAAAATAGAATTCAAACAAGTATTTGGACATTGTTTACTTTAGGCGTATCCATCATCAAAATAATAGAGTTCATCCTTTTCTTTAGCACTATCTATCATCCTTCTAGTGGTCAACTTCTGAAACACTCAATAACAATAAAAGTTAACTCGGCATTGTCGACTTGTACGACAATATACTAGTCAAAAGAAGAAGAAAAAAGGGAAAAGGAACCTAGCTCTGGTGCTTTGTTAGTTTTAGGTGTAAAACTTTGTTTTGTCCATTTATGATCATCAGATGAAATTACACAAAAATAGAAGACTAAGGGCTGAAACACAGGAAAACTGTTAAATCTGAAATTTTCTTAATCAGCAAATCTCTAGGTTATAAGAAAGGAAAAATATCTCAACAATAAAATCTGAAATAATTTCAAATCTTTTCTGTTTTATAACTATTCTTTCTTAAAAATCAGAACTGCAGATATTCTTCATAGAAATCGAACACATACCAAATCTGCAAAACAATACATCAACTAACCAGGGTTTCTACTGAAAAAATACAAATAAAAGTTGCTAATAACCAAATTATAAATTGCATCATGGCCAAAGAAAACTGGAAGTGAAAATATTAAAAACAGTCAACAATTCTTAGTACATGCCTGAAATCCCTTCTTGCCTTCATTTTATGCCTTCCTCATTTGCAGCGAGACAAGTATCACTCCCTCACTCTTGAAACAGATTACTTCCTCTTAGTTTGCAACCTGCTGCCCATTAGCTGTCTAGAAATTACGACATTCCAATAATAGTTTAATTAGTTGTAATCAAAATGATCTATGCTATATGATCATGTTTGGAAAAATATTGTTTTGTGAAAGTAATTGTATTTCTTTCAGAAAACTTTCCCAAAAAGTTGAGAGAGAGAATTTTCCTACAATAAATAAATCCAAACACACCCCGGATGGTATAGCACAGATCATATTTCTCAACCAAAATCTCAATATATTACATAGGGTCCATCCGTCTCATTCTCTAGGTTCCAACTTGCATCCAGGTCATACTATAATGCTTTCATTCACACAGTTGTAGATCTTTAATACACCCTTTTGCATGTAAATACACATATATTATCTATGGTTAGTAATTCTGTCTTTACTGTGGTTAGCCTCGGTTGCAAAATGTGGTGTTGAACTCAGTTGTTGACCACAACGATCATGCCTCACCACATCACAGTATTATTCAGGACCATTTGTCTTCCTCTCATACCTTATCCATTGTACCATCTGGTGATACATGGGGAAGAACCACATCTGAATTACTGAGCATGAGATGTATGGTATAAGTGTTGAGATCGCCACAAAGAATGTCACAACCCAAAAGGAAGGAGATGGGGCGAGAGTTTCAATGAAGACTTTGTAAACATTTGTAGAAAAGTTTGGAGGCATTGCTCCATATGTCAGGAGGAAAATATACCAGAAAGCAATGGAACCCCAGATGAAAATATGTTGTATCAAGGTGAAGTAACGTATCGCAAGTGCCATCTGCAGGTTCACAACCCAAACCACACAAGTATACATGGTCATGCCCAGCATATCCCTTCCAGCAGTTCTTCCCTCCTCATCAAAGGCCTGAGGCTCAATTGCTTTTGTGCAGAAGAAGAATATCATTGTGGCACTAGTAAATCCATTAAGCATCCAGCTAAGTATTAGACGCCAGCTAAAGAGGACATTTTGCACACCTTCTTGGTATAGGATAGGAAACTGCCACATTAAACAGAAATAACAATGAATGATCAATCACTCACCAGAGAAAACAAGTTGAAGCTTGTAGTATTTTACTTCAGATATAACCAAGGGGGACTTATCTGTAATGCAATATACAAGTGAATACTGTGTTTAAATAGTATTACTACCCTTTAAAATGGGCTTCCTAGGTGATGTCAATGTCTGGACAAACTGGCACCATGAAGGCGAAAAACCAAATAGGTCTAGGGGAAAGCAAGGTATGATGTAATAGTATAAATTAGTGCAAGATTTTTGCTAGCTTTTCTATCCTTTTTTATGTGGGTTCTCTTGTTTCTTACATAAATCGACAGACTATTTTATAACAGGACAACAATGAAATTTTCCATTTCTCAATTATTACTTCAAACATGACAACATATTAGTGCCTGTTTGGATTATATTTTTGTCACCATAACAGTGCCAAGCAGGAGAAAATTTCTCTCCTTGAAAATGGCCATTTGAATGGTTTGAGAATTTTAAACAAACATATTCTTAGACGATAAACAGCAACTTACCTTCAGGCAGTACCTGGCAGATACATCCTGGTCAAGGACCCCAAGGGCAATCACAGGAAGTGATGAAAAGAAGACACTATAGAGAGACAAAAACCAGTCATTGTACGCAGGTTGTCCAGAGAATGATGCATACACCTCATACAAGAATAGAGTGAAGCCAAATGTGATATTCTTGTAGAAAAAATAGCATATCTGCCAGAAGAATAAACAAGTTAATATAACTACTAAAGCATTCAGATCAGATCATCCTACAGAGTTCAGAACCTAAATCTATAGAATGGTGAGATCCAGTTTGAGTGACAATACCATTGATGACATCCTCCGGTAACACCAATGTCCATGTACAAGAAGTAATCTTTCCAAATACCGGAACTGTGCAATTGCAATATCACTAGACATAACAGCCTAGGGGAGAAAGGATACGAAACAGAAATTTGTAATAAAACAGGACATGAAAGTTAAAAATCAATTTAAAAAATTTGAATAGTTTGTCAATTTTTTGGGTACCTGCATTCCTTCAACACCACTGATTCCAATCCCTACATCTGCTTCTTGAAGCATTCCAACATCATTAGCTCCATCACCAATAGCTAATGTTGTTTTACCAGTTCCAGATTTGACTAGTCTGGTAACCTTGAGAGGAACAAATAAAAATGACATAATTTTATAAGTTAACTAGAATCATCATTAGAATTAACCAAAAAAATTAGGAAATGTCAAATAGAGGGATGCAGAAAAGGCTTAAAAATACCAGAGCCTTCTGCTTTGGTGATGAGCGACAGCAGATAACAGATGCACAATGACTTGCAAGCTCTAGAAACATGTTCTTCATATTATCCTCTAGAGCATAAGTGAGTGATTTTCCTTCAATTATCAGAGCAAATGTCTGTTGGCAGATCCCTCTGGATGCAGAAAGCAGTTGGGCACCTTCAGATATCTGATGATGCACACTTTCCCTTGATGCCTAAACATGAATCAGCTGAAAAATATCACTCTAATTTTCACTTATACAGGCTCACTAAGATACTATAAGGCAAGCCCAATGGTTGGTTTCTACTATTCCGGGGAGTTAGAGTTAATGCTTGCTAGTTAGAATTCTAACAGAATCTGGCAGAGACAGACCCTAGAGATATGGAGACAAGACTAAGTATTCTGCTTAGAGAAAGTCTGAAAGATTGATTTTGAGGAACAAATCTCATGCTCTAGAAATCTTGAGAAGCACAGTTGTATTCATTCTTCCTATAATCTCTAAACCAGTACTCAAAACCCTAGAAAAAACACATGTTCATTATTTCTCTAATCTCTAACTGATACCTAACAGAAACTTAGACACCAATCAACACCTTCCAACTGTGATAAAGAAAAGTTTTAGAGGGAAAGAAAAAAACAGGAGGAAAGAAACAGAATAACAAAAGTTATATTCTAGATTAGAGGTTAAACAAACTAAGCAATATCATTCAGGTCATGGCATACAAAACATGTGTTAAAAATAAGGAAATAAAGTATGATGTATTTTAGGAAATAAAGTATTTAGGCATATTATCTTTGATATGAAGAATATTATCTTTGATTTAGAGGAAATTATATCTCCTCTAATTTATTGTAATCAATCTCTTTCTGCCTACATAAACACTCGTCTATGTTGTGTTTAGACACAGTTTCAGTCAATCTACACCTCTATTTCTTTCTCTTTAATATGGTATCCAAAGTCCTTGAAAATCGAGCCTGCTTGGTGAATACACTGTCCTCGGCAAATTTTTTTTAGCAAACCATTTCTCTTTTCCAGTTTGCTATTTTCTGGTCACCTCTCTCTTTTTCGGCAACTTTTCCAACGAGTGACTCCACCCTCAGACTCATTTTTCGCCGATCGACGCAACCCCAATGGTCACATTACTGTTTGACATCCCACACACTCTCGCGCTGTTTTTCCTCCAACAACAACTGCATCTCTTGGTGGCACGTGACAGCATTCTTTGACCCCCAACTTCCAGCAACACTCTCACCTATACTGGGCGACCTACCCTTGTAGTTTTGACCACATTGGACGTGATTTGGTAATTCTCCTTCTTTTCTCTCTCCAAACAGGATGCTTTCTTTCTCTACATGAACTGTTTACAAGTTTTTTTTTGCATGTTCATCTATTATGACATTCAACACCTCTACATCGCTTTTCAAGGCAAAGCCTACCATTTTTTCTAACATGCATGTATCTATTAAGAAGAGGGATAATTCTACTGTGCCTCTAAAATTGATTTGTAGATTAATGGGTTGGGATATAAATCTCATCTCACTTCCTCTATAGATTCCATACCAGAAACGAAGCATGAGCAGTGGCGGAAAATTGATGCCCAACTTTGTAGTGTTCTTAAATCAATGATTCACCCCTCGCTCAAACCGATTTTCAGGACTGATAAAACTTGTCAATCAGTTTGGAGTAAGGTTCGTGCCCTTCACACCAATGAACTCCTGTATAGCATGTGCTAGGATCTGATGACATTGTTTTCTCCCTGACGTTTTAATAGCCTTATGTCTGCTTATCTGGGTCGTGTTCATGTCACTTTGCATGACTATAATGAACTTCTAGATCCAAGCCAATTGAGGCAAGGAAGAAATTAGAAAACCAAAGCATCTTCTTTATGACCTTGGCCCTATACGGCTTGCCCCCAAAATACTTTGCAACGCGTGATAAAATTCTTGGATCACCCAATCCTAACAATGACATTTGCATCTTTTGCCCTCCTTCGCATTCCACCTAAATCTATCATGGAACCCCTGACTTCCACTTTAGGTGATACTTTTGCCCTTGCCACTCAAAGTGGTAATTATGGATGCTTACGCACAAGCTCCTCTAACTCCAAGCACAAGTGTGTTCATTGTCATCGTAGTGGTCATACCATTGATCGGTGTTAGAAGCTGCATGGTAAACCCCCTTGTCCACCAAATATTGCTTAGGCATCCATTCCTAATCCACCTGTGCCACCTACACCGCTAGTTGACCAGTCTCATATGACTCTTGCAACCTATGAGGATTTTCTTCATTTGGTATGAAAGCCAACAAACTCCCAACACTACTACTTCAATAGCTCACACTAGTAAATCTTCTGTTTGCCTCTCTCAATCCCCATTGGTAAATCTTTGATGTCAAGCCTCCATAGTTGTGTCTCCTTTTTTCTTAGTTCACTTTGATGTTTAGGTCCTTCTCGTACTGAGAGTGTGTCCAACTTTCACTATTTTGTCTCTTATTAATGATTTTTCTCATTGTACATGGATTTGGTTAATAAAAAGTCAGTCTGAATTATTTTCTATATTTGAGAAGTTTTACAAAGAAATAAAAGCACAAATTCAATATATCCATCCGTTCTTTTTGTAGTGGTAATGTTCATGAATACTTGTCTCATTATTTCAACAGTTGATGGTTTTCAAAGGGATTCTCCATCAAACATCTTGTCCTCATACACCTCAACAAAATGGAGTGGCTAAACAAAAGAATCAGTGTCTCATTGAAACTACCTGGACCCTTCTCATCCATCATCATATTCCCCATCGCTTCTGGGGTAATGTTGCCATCACAGTTTGCTACTTCATTAATCGCACATTATCCTCTGTCCTCAATGATTAGGTTCCCCACTCTATACTCTTTTCAAAGTCTTCTCTCTACAATCTTCCCCCTCGTGTCGTTGGTTCTACCTATTTTGTTCACAATCTCACTCCAAGTTGTGAAAAACTCGCTCCTTCAAATGTGTCTTCTTGGGTTATCATTATTCTCAAAAAAACTACCCTTGTTTCACTCCTAATCTTAACAAGTACTTTATCTCTATAGATGTCTCCTTTTTTGAATTTGTCTCATATTTTGAGTCTATCAATTTTGATCCTAACCTATGGAGTCATGTCTCTCCTAGTCCATCTATTTTTCTTCCTCTTTCCTTACCAGATGACTCCACTCCAACCCAGGATAATCCTCCAACACCTTTGCCACCTCTTTAGGTGAATCAGCACCGCCTTCAGCCACTAGACATTATGTCTCCTCCTCCGACTAATGAGATAGTAGAGTCCATGCTTAACTCTTTCCCGGTTCCATCTCCTGCACCGAATTCGAATCTATCCAATGACCTTCACTGGCTTATTGCTCTTCGAAAAAGTATATGTTCAACTCGTAACCTATCCCCACATGATACTAACCTTAGCTATCATTGTCTTTCTCCTAAACATTATACTTGTTTGTCTTTTTTGTCTTCTTTGTCTTCTATTTCTATTCCCAATACCCCAAGTGAAGCATTATCACAAACAGAATGGAGGCAAGCAATGATTAACGAGATGTGTGCTCTCTAGAACAGTGGCACGTGAGAGTTGGTTCCTCTTTCTACTAGCAAATTTGTTGTTGGATGTCGTTGGTTATACACGTGCATGGACAAAACTACACTGACACTCTCTCCAGTTGCTAAGATGGATTTTGTTAGACTCTTCTTCTTGATAATTACCATTTGTCACTGACACCTTTTCCAACTAGATATTAAGAATATTTTCTTTCATGGTGATCTTGATGAAAAAGTTTACATGGAGCAACCACCTAGGTTTATTGTTCATGGAGAGTCTTCTACTATGGTGTGTTGTCTTCCCAGGTCTCTCTATGGGTTTAAACAATCTCCTCAAACTTAATTTGGTCGCTTTCAGGATGTTGTGCAACAATTTGCAATAACACGTAATGAAACTTATCACCTTATCTTTTATCGTCATTCCTCCAAATGATGCATCTATCTTATTGTCTATGTAGATGACATTGTTATCACAAGCAATGATCAAGATGGCATTTCTAGTCTAAAGCAATATCTGATTCACAAATTCTAGACTAAAGATCTTGGTAAACTTCGATATTTCCTAGGTATCGAAGTTGCTCAATCAAAGGATGGATTAGTTATTTCACAGAGGAAATATGCTCTTGACATCCTAGAAGAAACTAGTTTATTAAATGCAAAACCAATAGACACACCCATGAATTCGAGTGTCAAATTGGTACCTAATCAGGGGGAGTCCTTCTCAAATCCTAGAAGATACAGGAGGTTGGTTGAGAAGTTGAACTATCTAACTACGACTCATCTAGACATTGTTTTTGCAATAAGTGTGATAAGTCAGTTTCTGAACTCACCTTGCTAAGAGCATTGGGAAGCAGTAACTCGGATCTTAAAATATATTAAGAATGCTCCCAACAAAAGCCTCATTTATGAAGATAAGGGACATACCCAAATTATTGGATATTTAGATGCTGACGGGGCTGACTCACCTAGTGATAAACAGTCCACTTCAGGATATCGTGTTTTAGTTAGAGGCAACCTAATATCCTGGAAAAGCAAAAGCAGAATGTTGTGGCAAAATCAAGTGCTGAAGCAGAATATAGGACCATAGCATTAGTGACATGTGAACTCATGGCTGAAACAGCTTCTCAAATAACTCAAACTCGAAGAGGACTCACAAATGACTATCATACGTAACAACCAGACAATTTTACATATCGCTTCTAATCTTGTCTTCCACAAAAAGACCAAGCACATTGAAGCTGATTGTCATTTTATAAAAGAGAAACTTGAGTCTGGAGACTACTACAAACTTCATGAATTCTAATAATCAGTTAGCAAACATCTTCATTAAGTCTCTTAGGGGACCAAGAATTAGTCACATTTGTAGCAAGCTGGGTTCATTTGATTTGTATGCTCTAGCTTGGGGGAAAGTGTTGAAAAGAAGGAAATAAAGTATAATGTATTTTAGGAAATAAAGTATTTAGGCATATTATCTTTGATTTAGAAGATATTATCTTTGATTTAAATAAAACTATATCTTCTTTAATTTATTGTAATAAATCTTTTTCTTCCTATATAAACATTCATCCATGTTGTGCTTAGACATACAGTTTCAGTCAATCTACACCTCTATTTCTTTCTCTTTAATAGCATGCATAGTCTTTTTACCATCTTATGAAACAAAAACGAAAAATTCTGTATAAATGCAGTTATTGCAATTTCAATATCTTACTACAAAGCCACTATATTCACAAAGCCTGGATGGAGTAATCCATGAAATATAAGTTCAACTGTCAGCATTGTAAAGCACATTCAACCCAATATCAACTCAATGTAAGATCGTATGAGGATTTTGAAAGATTTGAAGAGAACCGATTTGTTAATATGTTCACTGTAACTACATAGAATCGTTGATATGCAAACTACATTTTTGTATAGAAAGACTAGATTAAAGGCTGAAATTTATTTTACCTTGGCTATAGCCATCTTGTCTCCAACCTTTTCTAATGCTTGAATTTCCGGAATCTCCAAATGAATTATAATCTGTTTCATTCCTTGTCTAAGCAAGCGACAAGAGAAACTGCATTTGCATATTCATGTCAAACATCTTGATAAGTAATTCTCATGCAGAAGCCAATATAAAGAAGGCATAATCACAATATTATACCCAATATTGATGGCAGTCTCCATTTTATCCCCAGTCAAAACCCAAATCTTAATCTTAGCTTGTGCAAGCTTGTCGATACAATCAGGAACCTAGCAAAACAATATTGTTAGGCTTAGTATCGGAGTCCTATTCCAATGGATATATCTTCATATGTGAACTTTTTTCTAAACTACCCCATTTTGGAGCTTGTCCTCTACAGCAGTGGCACCCAAAAGGATTAGATTCCTCTCAATCTTATCTGATACTTCTTCAATCAGTGTTTCCCGATCTGCAGTGACTGAATTTTTTACTTCAGTAAGTTTATCATTAGACTCCTTGTATTCTTCTTCATCAAGTTCACAATAGGCAAGTATTAGGGTCCTTAGACCTGCATCAGCATATTCACGCACATGTTCCATAGTTTTCTCTTCAAACTTTGTCCCATTCTTGGCAAGCCTTTCAAACATAACACTGCATGAAAATATGAAGGCAAGTCAATAGGTTAAATGCACAAGTAAGAACTCCAAAAATATTGAAGGCTACAAAATTATTTAATCACAGACCTGTCAGCACCTTTACAGAGTAGAAAAATTCTCCCTTCTTCATCTTTCACAATCACCGACATTCGCTTCCTTGAGCTATTGAATTCTAAAACATTGAGAAGCTTGTATGTCCTGCTAAATGAAATTAATCTGATGCGGTCAACATTACTTCAGATGATGAAAGTAAATTCAAAAACACCTATAGCTATAAACGACAATTGAATTAGGAATAATGTATTTTTAAATAATCATGTAAGTGTCAGTTGTCACATTTTCACTTCTGTAGCTTATATAGACTAATTTTTGTAATTCTTGAAGTAATTAAAAATTATTAAAAAATGCTAAGATAATTAGAAATGTGTGTTCTAATTGTAGCTGAGTAACAGATAAGTTAGAAATTTGACTAACCATGATTTTAAGTACCCCATATTACTAGCATTTTTCATAGTGGGTTATCCAGGAATAGAAAAGTATCAATATCAGACTCCACATCCCTGTGAGTGTGAAGCTATTGATTAGACCAGAAACAGAATGTAAAATTGCTACTTCCAAATTTTCGTATTGAAAATAAACTACTGGCATCACATGACAAGTTACTACAAGATAATTGCATGTGCCTTTCTCAAGGAGAACTAATCCTAAAATTTTGTAAGTAGAGTAGCAAGGAAAAATGCAGCAGTCATATATCAACATACTAAACAGAAAAAGCAATTGAAAATAACCAACCTTTCAACTTCATTGCCAGAAACTGGATCCAACTCATACATTGACAAACAAGTCTGAGTCCTTTTGTAGAATTTAAAACCAATTTCTCTTGCAGCAATCACAAATGCTGCTTCATCTGGAGATTCAGCCTCATATGAGACATTTCCTGTTTCTTCATCCACATCTGGTATGGCAGTATGACAAATTGCCAATAAGCGAAAAAATTTCTGTATAACATCTGCATAGGGCTCATTAACCCAGTTTCCATCCATTATCCTTTCATCTGAAAAGTTAAATCCTTTGATAGGTACTTTTCTATCAGGAGAGTCTCTGATTTCGTTTGGTTTTGATTCTAATCTATTACTATGCTCAGAAAGAATAGATGAACCATTACTTCTACCCATGGCTTGCTCAACCTCTGTCACACCACGGCCATAAGCTACCCCAGCAATAGAACATTTGATGAACTCCATTGAGTTGCAGGTCAGAGTTCCAGTTTTATCAGAAAGTATTGTGTCAACTTGACCAAGTTCCTCATTCAAGTTTGAAGTACGGGCACGAGCTGGTTTATCTGCTTCTTCATAGTACATGTGGATATCTCGATTGATGAAGATGCTCTGAAGGACTTTGACGATCTCTATTGAGAAATACAAGGAGATAGGAATGAAGAAGTTGTATAACATCAAGGCTGTCAAAAAATGAAATATAGCAGCTGCAGCTGCTCTTTCTGGATCAAAGAAAATTGTGGAACCATCTGGTCTTAGATACCATCTTTTCATTAACCCATTGTCCAGGTCACCTTTAGTTGCAATGCCAAAGAGAATAGATCCAACAAATGCAATTAGAAATAAAACACAAAACAAGAAGTAGATAATCTTATCCATCTTCTTCTCAATTTTGCTTCTTTTAGAAGGGGGATCAGTAGAGTTTTGAATAACCTTCGTGTCATGACCGGTAAAGATGACTGCTCCAAACACATAGTCTGTATTGCGAAGTTTAGAGTCTCTCAGAAGAAGTTGCTGAGCAGAAAGAGGATATTTTTGCCCTCCAAACTCCATGCTCCCTACAAATGAATACAAATTTGCATTTGGGTCTTCACATTTGATGACAGCTCTAAAATCACGGAATTTGAAGTCCTCCTGTAAGGAAGAAGTTACATCCAACCCTTGTTTTAACTTCAAATTTGTCTCACCATCCAAGTTCATGGTCTCAACATAGCAGACTGCATCCTCATAACCGGAGGAAAGCAGTAGGAGGTCAGCAGGGAAGAATTCATCCTTCATTATCTTCACTATATTCCCTACTCTCAGATTCTTCCATTTGGTATATTCAAAAGTGCCATCACCTTTATGCAATATAACTCTTCTATTGTTCACCTCAATATCCTGTAGAAGTATTCCATTAGCTAAAATATATACCCTAAATTGATAGATTGCCATGGACACCAGTCATTTTCTCCCCTCCCCTCCCCCCCTTCATTAGCTTTTATTTATTTCTTAATAAACATAGAATTGTTGATCCATTAATTCATTTCTATAAAGGCATTTCATTACAAAAGAAAAAATGAAAATCTCACAAAAAACACACAGAATTTAAAATAAAGGAAATGCCGTAGTAGAATTCAGAATAAACAGACACTATTTTGGAATTTTACATCTCTGACCATATGTCACTATAGCAAACTATTAATACTCTTTAAGTCCAGCTAGAATTGATCTATCTAGAAGTCTGAGAGATTCTTTCAGCAAACACTAGAATTTTTTAACAGCTTAGTAATGGCACTTCATCCTTTTCTAAACAATTCATACCAATTATCTAAACACAAAAACTAGAATCTTGCATGAGCTGTAGCTCACAGGTCATGAAAAATGACATTCAATTTCTATCCACTTTTAATAAAGCTACTATCAAATAGAATCTTCCTATAACACTTGCATAAGCATGGTAAAAATGATTGACATTCTTCAACCTATGGGATACTGCATATCCCATAGATTTCATAGACACTGTGAGTTGAAACTTGAAAGGCAAATGTAAGTAAATACCACAAACCAATGTTAAGACGAGAGGACCAGTCTAATTCAGTTTGAATCTACACACTCATGCTTCAGGATTGAAGAAATTGACTTTAAAAAACGAAATTCCAATAGGATAAAGCAGTCTGCAAAATCTAGTACCTGCTTTTTCCTGCGCCAATCTTCAATACCCTCTTTCACCATAGTTGCCCCAATGATGATAGACAGAGGAAGGATAGCACTAACAGCAGTATAAGGAGTAAGCTTTGTGAAGGCCAAGATGCCAGCCACCAAAAAATAGAAATTAGCTACCCTCCTAAACTGCTCAAACAGTGACTTAGGCAAGAAAGTGGCAAGGGTATACTTTGTGGACCTGACAGAATTATCAGCATAAGTGAAAACCCCTCCCTCAAATCTATCTGGTTCATTGCAGAAAACCACCCTGGAATGACCATGTCCCCCAATCCTTGAATGTTCTCTCTTGAAGATTGTTTTAGCACAAGCAAATGAATAGATCTTGCTAAACTGAAGCTTTATCATTCTCCTCCTCCCACCCCTCATCTTCTTCTATCCAAATAGTATAAGTGATTGATCCAAATTCCAAAATGATAACAATAATAAAAGCAGAAAGAGCCAATAAGGTGGACTGACTTATTGCTCTTCCCAAAGTCCAAGACTAGCAGACAAATTGGTAACCTTCCCTGGTCTTAAAAAGCAGCTTCCCAAATAAAGGACCTGACTTCAACTAGTCAACAACCAAAACCATAACAACCACACAAAATTCAGAAACCCTATTGGCTTTGTCATAAAATTACGCAATCTTGTTGATGAAGGAATGGAAAGTGGAAAACTAAAGAGAAACAAAAGGTGAAGCCTAATCGACTAAACCTATTTACTGTTGGTGACAAGCAATGCGAAGTGTCCTTAGAGAAGTGGAGATACCCAGAAGATGAAACATGTGTGGAATAATGGTTCGTGTAACGGGGTCACGAGAAGAAAAAGGCTTAAAACTTGGCATTTTGAGAATGAGGGTGTGTGTTGAGAAGGTGCATTTCAAAAGGTGGTAATCTCGGACAGCACCGAGCCAAGAGCATATTACTCTCTCTTGAACACACCAATTGAGGTAACAATGTTGTTGTTGTCGGCGCAAAAGCAAGCGCAAAGATAGAGAGTAACGAATTTCAGAGTAACGAATTTCGTTTGTATTTTGTTGCACACGGGACGGTTTTTGTTTAAATATCTTTTTAATAATGAAAATATCTTTTTTTTTTAATTTTGAATTAAATATAATTTTAATTTTTAAAAAATACTTTAATTTAATTTTCATTCCTGAAAATTGGTTTGATTTAATTCTAGTTCATACAAAATTAAATATGTTTACGACAACAAAATGAAAGAAATGGAATTCACATTATTGAAAGAATTCAAATAAGTTTATAGACAACAGCCTAATGATAATACTTAATAAAATAAAATAAAAATGATTAAATTTTGTTATTTTAAAATTTTAAAATGAAAAACATAACTTTTCATAAACTAAAATCAATTCTGGAGAATTTTTTAAATATCAAAATCATATTTAATTTTTAATAAAATGATGAAATTTTAATTTTTTATTGTTTATACTTTTCATTTCTAATGAGTAACATAAATTATATTATTTTATTAAATATAAGAATTAAAAATATATAAATAATTTTTTATAGAAATTAAAAGAAAAATTCTCATATTTTAGGACAAATTTTATACATTTCGATCTCGCTTAATGTAAAAGAATAATAGATACCAAAGATATGTACAAAAATTGTATGCGACAACGACGTTTCTATCCATGATTCTATAGCAAGTACACGCGTCTCGGATGTCGATGTTACTAGAATCACTAGAATAATAAAAATTAGAAAATATTATTGTAAAAATTATTTGAGCAATATTTTAGTATAATATTATTTATAGAATCAGAATAAAATTATATAATTATTTAAAAATAAAGATCACTGATTGAATTTATGTTCTAGAAAATTTATATTTGATATAAAATTTAGAAAGTATAAATTTGTAATCATAACAAAATTAAATTTAAATATTAATTTCAAAAAATGAAATGTTTCAAATACTTGAACAAAAAACATGAGCAAATAGGATACACATGTATGTGTATAAATATAAAAATAACAATAATTATTATATTTTTACGATTTTATAATTAATAATGTTGTTATTTTTATATTATTAATTTATACATTATTATACATAATTATTTAAAATATTTATTTTTATTTTTTATTTTTTAACAATTTCATTCGTGTTTTTATTACATGGTTAAGTTTTATATTTTTTTATTTTAATACTAATTTACAATTAATTTTTTACTACCATAAAATTAGTTTATCATTATTTCTTAATATTTTTGGTTTTTCTTTTTGGCATTTGGTCCAAGAAGCTTTATTTATGATTAAAATATTATTTTATTTATGCTTTATAGTTATTGACTTTTATCTTTTAATTTATTTGTCTATTTTTAATAAATTATTTTATAATTATAATTATTACAATAATATTGAACTATTTTTTTGTTTTCTTACTATTTCTATACTTTATTTTATATTAATATTGATAGTTTATTTTAAAGTTTTTAGCAATTATAATATTACTTTTTTATTAATATAATAACACTTAATAATAGTATTTGAGTGTGACTTTGTTTATAGATAATACCCTTAACTTATCTTTTTTAATTAATTTTCTAAGATCGGA
>JAMLFT010003507.1:0-21918 GCA_026544285.1 Pachyrhizus erosus | reverse complement strand
TTTTAATATCTGTTTTAAAATTTTAAACGTAACATAAAATGATACGGAGAGAATTCATAATTTTCTCTGGATAAGGTTCTCATGTTTGAGAGTTGTATTTGAAAAAGAAAATGAATCTCTATTATTAAGAGAGTTAGATATGTCATTTTGTAGATATTAATTTCCCAATCAGTTAGGATGACGTCTTGTATAAGATATCCGCGGTTTATAAATAAATTAGTTTGAAAATATCACCAATATTTATCCTTACAGAAGATTAAACTGGTGACAAATCTTTTTAAAGATTATTTTGATGATTAATTTTTTTTCAAAAATATAAAATGATGTATAGATAATATAACATTAGAATATGTTTGAGAGTTGAGTTTTAAAAGAGGAGGGATTGATAATTTTTTTTTTTATTTCTAATAAATTTTTTAATAAAATGAAATGACAGATTAATATAAATCCAGTGTCCCTAATATTTTATTTATTTTTACAAATATTATATAACTCTCTTAGTCTAAAAATGTAAAAAAAAAAAAAAATCTATTTGCCTCCAAAACTCCTCGAATAAAACCTTTAAAGGGTAAAATTGAAGATTTTTTTTTCTTCTTTCATCATCAACTAATATATTGAAAACATAGAATCACAAGTGTTAGAAATTGAAAAACTGATGATAGCTTAGTGTTCAGTGAGACTTCGCTAGATAAGTATACATAAATTTTAGTACGTATTTTTTTTAAGAGGGTAAACTTTAGTATGTTAAGACTATAATATACTTGAAGCAAATTTAGAAGTGAATAAATCTTTATATTTTATAAAAAAAATAATTTTTTGATGAATAAATATTGTCCATCATTTATTAATGAACCAATTATAATTAGTATATTGTAGTAGTGAGTAGTCTAGTATATAAAATATGTGAATTTTTTATAAAAATAAAAAATATATAAAAAATTTATAATAATTTATATACTCTATTCAATCAATTGAGTTAGATTCTTTATTACATAACATGTATGAGTAGTGTATATATATAATTTAGTGATTTAAAAAAAGTAAAAGTTAATTTATGTTTTTTTATTATCATAAAATCCATTTTTTTAAGAAAAACAATTGATTTTGTAAGAAACTACTTAAAATATTTTTTGATTTTAATAATGTTTTACACGTTTTTTCAAATTTTGATTATTTTAAAAAATTGTAACAAAACGAAATAAAAAGTAATTTTTTTTTACAACAAAAGTTATAACTAACGTATCCATAATACACAACAATTTTAGCTAGCTTAAATTAAATTGTTTTCTTTGTCTTGAAATAAATTTATTTCTTTCTGATGACCTTAGAAGCAAGGTACATGAGTGAGGTATAAACATGATATCAAAATAAAATGTTTGTAGCATAAAATATTTTTGCACAAGCTTCACCAAAAGCAAGTTGAGCCATTGATTAAAGGAAAGGAAGAGAGATAAGGAGGGGAGGCAGGGGAAATGGACATAAAGAGGTGCATTTGAAGTCTGTGAATTAGTAGTGAGAAATATTTTAACTGGAAGTAACAAAAGCATGGGATCAAACACATAAATACAAATAATAAACGGCAAGCCTTGGATTTCAATTTACAGATCTGATTCTTACACCTATGCAAATGCAACTATCTCTAATTTGAATGATTATCTGTACAGAAATAGAAAAAAATAAAATATTGTAAGAATAAAATATATAAATGAGTTGCCGACCATCTTCTTGAGATTCACAGTACTGATCACTCCATCAAGAGCATCAAACAGATGGATTCAAAGAAGTGTAACAAGTTCAGAAAGGTAGTTAGGCTTCAACAAATCCTCAACAAGTGGAAGAAAGTTTCAACTGCTTCCAACAACAGCTCTTCCACCAGCAGTAAAGGCATCAACTTCTTAAAACGAACCCTTTCATTCACTGATGTTTCTTCCACCAATGAAATTGTTCCAAAGGGCTTCCTTGCTGTTTGTGTAGGTAAAGAGCTCAAGAGATTCATTATTCCCACCCATTACTTGAGACACCAAGCATTTGAGATGTTACTTGAAGAAGCACAAGAGGAATTTGGTTTCCAGCAAGAGGGTGTGCTCAAATTCCCATGCCAAGTATCAGTATTTGAGAAAATATTGAAGGCGGTGGAAGACAACAAAGAACCCTTGCATGAGTTTGAATTCAATGGAGACAAGGACAAGATTAGTTGTTACGCGTCAGATTGTCAAGTTTCTTCTCCTCATCATGCTCAAACATGTAGATAAACACGATCAACATAGTAATTCTTGATTCACATTAATATTAACACAACACTTGCTTTGCGAATTTCCTTCTTATTGTGATGTGATGATCAATATAATAAAGCAGTGCAAGTGTTAATTAGTTTTAATTATAGGCATTGATGGATATTTTGAATATTAATTATATATATGAACATAAGTATCCGTCTGCATTTGATGTGTTCCTAAAGTATCTACTGGGCTCGATCCATTTTGCTTTTTAATGTTAGAATTTATTAATTAAGGGGTATGAAAAATATATACATTAAATGAAATATATGCGGTGCCCTTGGATAAATTTGAAGTGATAAAATGAGTTGGAAGATATTAGCATGAATTAGTGGAAAAAGGAGGGATGAATGTTAAAAAGTTTCTTAGAGTGTTGTTGTCTTTGGGAACAAGACATCAAAATGTGGAGAAAATAGTCTTCATCGCAGGGAATTTGAATAGCGCCATGGTGATCGCAGCCATATTCCTCAGCGACAGATTCCATCAAAAGCCTTAAGTCTGGCATGGACAAGAAGCTTATAGGAATGACAAACCTTCGAAGTTGGGGACCCACATAAACAGCAAGGGATCCTTTGGGAACCTTGCTATTAATTGGCCTGCCATCGGAGGAGGATGATTCTCCGTCCAACACCAATAATGGCTTCTTTGTTGAACTTGAACTTAAACTAGTGGTGCTTGTGGTGCTTGTGGTGCTTGTGGTGCTTCTTGATGCTAACCCCAACTTCACATTCAGATGGCTTGGGATCCTTCTAATAATTTTTGGGGTAGACAGTTTACTTTGAAATGCTATTGGCATTGCTATTCACTATTCATTATGTATATTTCATGTTTACATTAATAATATATCAGTTTCCAATTTTAATTTCAACAAGAGGATTTGTATAGGAAGAATAGGAATAGTTTCTTTCATCAAGAAACTTTTCCTCCTTGTCTGCGTCAAGTTGGAAGGAAGTAACTTAGCCTAATAATTTTAATTTCTTTTGAGAGAGAGGAGAAGAAAAAAGATTGATCCAACTTCCAAATTTGAATGCTTTGGTCCTCTTTGATAGCCAACTTAATTTAATCATTGGTAATCATTTTGCGTAAACGTCAACCATTCGTTATCAGCCTATATATACATACTTTCACACAACCACCACCCCTCTCTGCCTCACTATATTAATGCTTCGCCATCCACATTATTAGTAATTACTTTTTTTATCTTCCTTTTAATCTTAATATATATAAGGCTTGATTATAATTTTCGTTTATTTAATTTTTTATTTTTATAATATTATCTAATTAAAAAATCATATTAATAATGATTAAATTTATTCATTTCAATATTAATATATTTTTTTAATGTCTTTTGATCTAAATAATTTTATTTTTTATCTAATTAATTTAGATTCATTTACATGATAATATATTAAAATTGGTCGTTGTTTTTGTTTTTATTTTCTTTATGTAAATTTTTTTTTGGACTGTAATTTATTTTTAATGATTTTTTAATTCATTGTTATAATTTTAATAAAAAAATTTACCTGTAATTTTAATTTAAATTGATTTAGATATTAGTTATATTTTATTAATTTTTAAATAAATAAATAATTTTATTTACTAAATAATAAAAGATAAACACTAATTAAAGATGAAAATGAATGAAGATAATAATCTTATTTAAATTAATAATTTATATTAAAATAAAATAATTAAAATATAATTATTTTATACAAATAAAAATTTTATATTTAAAAACTTTTAAGATAAATATTTCACAAGTATTTTTAATAATAATTGTATGTATACGTGTGTGTATATTTATAAAGAAAAAAAGACAGTCATTTATTTAATAAATATTTGTTATTATTAAATATATAAAAAAAACTCAATTTTTTTTATATTTCATGTTTTATATAATTAATTTTTTATTACTTTTAATAATATAAAAAATTAACAATTTTTTTATAAAACTATCTCCTCCCCTATTATTTACCCATGCATAACATTCTAGTTTTCGGAATAGTATTTCTCTCATGCAATGCACGCATTTTTTTTAAATGACAAATATACTATATATAAAAAAATAAAAGGATTAAACACTCGAAATGTTAATGTACACCTACTAAGAGAGAGAAAAGTGGAAAAAATAGAATAAGTAGATTAATTATTTTCTAAAAATATTATCCAATTTAATAAATACATATGAATAAAATACATATATTGCCAACTTGAATTGTAAAAAAAAATAAAATACCCTATGTTATTTGGTTTGAATGAATTTAAATTCAATGTTAAATTTAATTTGATCCAATTAGATTTTATCTTTTATATTTGGATTTGATGAGTTAATTCTATCTTTATTTTTATGAAATAAAAATAATATTGAATAAAAGATAAAAAAAATTAATTAAAAAGTATTGCAATTAACTTTAGAGAATAGTAATAAGTTTTTATTTGAGTAGATGAAGTGAACTACATAAATTATGAGATGTCATTTAATTTAATTAAAAATTAAAATGTCAAAAATATTATTTATCATAGCATATTCTCTCTCGTTGTTTTTATAAGACTGAAACATACAAATTTTTGACAGGCTAATATTCCTTTTACTACTTCCCTGTTTGTATGTAGCATAGATGGGACTTTGCGTACATATGTTTGGCAACGGAATTAAGGGAGATGAAGGAGGGGGCATTATTTTCTTGGGAAGAGGATCTTCTATTACAATTACATCAAATATTGTTTTTTAAAAATTTAAATATAACTTTAATCTATTTATTTTATTTCATCTATAATTTTGATTTCTTTATTTTAAAATAAATATATATATTTTTTATTTTTTAAATATGTAATTTTAATTCAAAATCAATTTTACCTATAATATTTTCATTTATATTTTATATTTTAATTAATTAAATTATTTGTTGAAAATATCTTAAATAAGTATATTAAAACTAGGAATTCAATTGAACCAAAATATAAAAAAAAATATAAAAAAAATTAAGGATGAATCTTGGGTTAAAATTATAGATTTTTTTAAAATTAAAGAATTAAATATTTTTATTTTAAAATAAGATATTAGAATTATAAATTGAACAAAATTGAAGAAACAAAATTTTATTTAAATTTTTTAAAAAACATAAATGGTGATTAGGCATCGTAAGTAAATTGAATTTCATTGACATTTATTTGACTCCAATTTATTTTTGATGGAAAAATATGCTTTCATTAGAATCAAATTTTTCCTAACTTATAATTATTTTGACAATATTTTCTCCAATCTTGATACTGGTAACTTAGTCACAATCTTATACATACACCCCACTAGGGATACTAGTTTTAACTCATCTAACCCTTATGGACTTAACTTTTGGAATTAAAGTAATGAAACATGGATTACTCTCCTTATCAAGAGTCCTATTTATATGAAATTCATCCATAAATAGCATAATGTCATTTGTTTTAACAAATTCTAAAAAGCCTTGACAAAATGGGAGTTAAAGTCGTCTAGGTCTAGGCTTTTCAGATTTTCACATTTCCATGTTGCCTTTTTCACTTTAACTTCCTCAAATTTTTTAATCAACTAGTTATTATCCTCTTCAAAGATCTTTATAAAATTCACACCATCTAATTGTGGTTTATCATTATCTTGTTCAATAAATCCACTCTAAAAGAACTTCCTCAGTTTCTCATTTACTCTTCCCACCTCTTTAATCCAATCACCTTTTACATTGAGACCTTTAATCATATTCTTCTTTCTTCTCTATTTAACTACTAAATGAAAATATTTTAAATTGTAGTCTCCCTATATGTCCCACTTGATTCTTGATTTTTATCTTAAGAGGAACACATTATACATCACCATATTCAAAAATTGTTCTTGTAGATCCCTTCTTACACCAGTCCCTTCCTCACTTAGGCTAACTAATTTTTATTTCTTATTAAGATCATTCATCTTTTTTTTTTAATCTCCTTATTGTTTTGTGAATTGCCAAAGTTGACTATATTTCATTCCTTCAACTCTATTTTTAGACATTTCAATTTCTCTTTCAAAACAAAAGCTTCCTTGAACCTTAATTGATGCCCAAACGTCTTCCACAAACTTAGCAAAATTTTTATCTTCCGACCAACAATCTAAAACCCTAAATGGTTTTGTGCCCCAATCAACTTCTATATATTTCATAATTATTGGACAATGATATAATATATTCCTATCTAACATATATTGAGTACTTCCATTTGATACATCCAACCATTATTTTGTTACCATAATCCTATAAATGATGCTTTTAGCACTATCATTAGGTCTATACCGTGTGAAGTTTCTTTTCACCATTAAAATATTCACCAACTCCATGTCTTCAATAAACTCATTGAATTCCTTTGTTTCTCTTCTTGCATACTCACTCTTCCTAACTCCTTGTCTTTCATTATACCTTCTCACATAATTAAAATCCCCCACAAGATACCATATTTTTATAATATTAATCATCTTTTTCTACTTTAACTCATTCCACAACCTTCTTTTACTTTTAATATCACAAGGTGAATAAATGATTAAAATAGTAACCTCTACTCTTCTTTCCTTCCATACACCTTGTAGGTCAATAAATTCATCCCTTAAAAATGAATTGGACACTTTACAGACATTATTATTTAACAAGAATAATAAATCACTCATTATACTGATTGTCGAGTTCATTACCCAACTCACCTCTCCATTACCACATAATGTTTGACACAAAACTTTATTGATCACTTCTTTTTTAACTTCTTGAACACAAAACAATTGAAATTCCATCTTCTCAATCAGTTGTCTTAAGTATTTTCACTTCACTCTTTCCTCCCAAACCCTTACATTGTATGACTTAGTTTTCATAATTTTACATAACTTTCACCCTCCACCTTAGTTTTGTTAATTGACCCAATGTTTGTTTGGTCCTTTTTTTTCCCATTTGAACTATTTTATTCATCACGTCATGCTCACTTCCTTGCCAAGAGAACCCATTTTTCTACCTAATTCTCATACTTTCTTTGCCTATATTACTCCATCTTTAAGCCAAAATTGCTTATTGTAATTTTTGACATGCCCATTGGAGATATTATTGCTAAAGGAGTGAATAACAAACCTCAACTTTTATCTCCTTCTATTTTCACAATTGCCCATGTTTGCTGAGAAAGAAGAGACAATCAACGCTCTGTCAATACGATCCCTAGTTAGTCCTTCCTCTAAATTTTCCATACTGGTATCTTTTTCATCTCTATATTGATGTTGATCAATATCATCACAACATGTATTTTCAACTATGTTTTTCGTTGTCTCGTCATTTGACTCTGTATCTTTGTCCTATATTTTCCAGAACAAGTAAACTCAGTTGGCCCACCTCTTTGTTTTTTGTGCTTTTGATTTCTCCTGAAGTTGACTTGTAGATGAGCTCAGGCTTTATGACTTGTATTAAGTTAGGCAATATATATTAACTCCACTACCTTTTTGGGCCACAATAATTATCACCAGCCCATTTCCTTCACCTACAAGCCAAAAATTATGACTGACATTAGTTTGGAAAAGAGGATCTTGCACCTCCCATGTTGGTAGACTCAAGGCATATACCACGTCAATCTCAGTATGATTTGCCTTCCCAAACTCATGATAATTGGCTTCCTAATAAAAGTCTCCTATCCTACTACTTCTTTGCCTATCCCCGTTTGCTCCTCCATATTGATGAAACAAATTTTGAATTGTGCTCCCATTTATGCCTCCAACCTTCTACATCCACATGTCTTTTATTTTATATCACCTTTTCATTGACTGACAACTGAGTATTATCTCTTTCTTTTATTTTATATCATCATTTCTTAATTTAAACAACATTTCTACTCCATCCTAAGTGGTCAACTCCAACATTTAAGCCTGTAATCAGTACCATGTCACCCCCGTATCTCTTATTTTAAACTCCTATCCCATTCACCTTCAAAGACAGCCACTTCTTGTAATTTATCAACCATGTTAAGGTCCCTCAATATCCTTCAACCATTAGTTATAGTCGATGAGACTCTAATATCTCTGCCCCTGTACTCTTCTTCTTCCTCCACTACCTTCTTTTTATCTGCCATCTTGTTGCATTTTATTGTCTATTTCTATCCACCACTTGTGTGTACGTGCTTCTATAGTTTTTATGATCAAGCATATTTTTCCCCTGAACTGAGATTTTGTTTTTCCTTATGTCTTTGTCCCAATCGCTCCACTCCTTTGCTATCCATGTTTTTCCCTCCTTGTTCCCTGAAACTCCATCTTTCATATTTTGGTATATTAGCGTGCATTTGAGGTTGCCAATGTAGATTTGATCTAGCTGCTGTTCAACTTCCTTCACGTTTTCTAATCCTTTGGAGTAAAGGAGCATTATATTCTGTTTGGCATTTCGAGATGCAATTAATGGCATAGCTGTTATGTTTAATTCCTTGGTAATAGTGGGTACAAGTACCTTTAGCAACGAACTACTAAACCATGCAAATCAAGACTAATGCAATTCCTTCTAGTCAGAGCTTACTGCTTCACTACTAAGTGAGACACCCTTGCTTCTTCGGTAGAGGATTATTAGACCAGGTGTTCTATGGGTCTATCTCTACCAAAATCAGGTCGATCACGGACGACACCCTTCAATAGTTTCTTCTCAAGGCTTCGGATTTTTTTTTTTTTCACATATACAGGAAGGTAGTGAGGTGCCTATATTGACATATCGTTGTATTGCAATGATCTCTAGTCCTTCATCGTTTAGTAAGTCAGAAAATTTATAGGATTTTATTGTAAGAAGATTTAAAATTATTCTTGTAAAAATTTGATCTCGTTATAAGCCTTTGAGTATGTTTACTTAATATATATAGGTGAAGAAAATCCCTGAGACATTTCCGTCAACGTTTATTCATATGAGATCATTCATTTTACCACTTTGTTGATGAGCCTAAGGACAGTATCAAATCGCCAGTGTCAGAAAAACCAAGAATCATCAATTGCCGAGTAATCTTTTCCACCAAATTGCTGTGTTGGGAAAGCAAGCAGTGGGAGGTTTATTTTACCAACTGGATCACAAACATACACATCCGAAGATCACTCAACAGTGAGCTGGAAGGAGGGAATATGAAGATCATAGATGAAGTCCTTCGACTCCATTCCTCTAATAAAAATTTTAAAATTAAAAGCAAAACAAGTGTGTTGAGTGTTTTGGGTCACTGTTTGATTTTAGTTACTTCACTTGCTCAGTTCCAATAGTTTCATCTGACCTACACATACATGCATAGCAGCATGGTCGTACTTGTGCTCAAATTGTAATGCATTAAACTCGGAAATAAGAGACAAAAAATGGCACTCTGATTTGATTGACTCGCAAAGACATGCAGTTGTAAGTTGCATTTGCCCAAGGGAAGAATGACATCATCCCACTAATGTTGCTGTGCTCGAGATTGCGAGGCGTGTTTTAGTTCAAGTGAGAAAAAATGAGTCTCGTGGATATGGTAGTTACGGCCTCAGAGATAGTGTTATTTGGGAATGAGAAGCGAATGAACATCGATGACAGTAATGAACTTCATGATATCTTTCATGTGCACTCAGAATGGTACCATATAATGTGTTTCGGTAATGAGACCTGTATTGCTATGATGATGATCCAATCAAATGGCCTTTGTTTTAACTCTGTTGATTAAATTATGTTTTTCATTGTAGATTCGTTTCAGTGATGATGAGACTCCTTGGGAAGAGTTGGGAAAAGAGAGACATTCGAACAAGTGTTCCATATATTACAAAAGCTGTCGAATGGTTGGCGTGAGAATCACAAGAAAAAAATGTTTGTATACGATGGCGTGTCCTCCCAACTTCTGGAGCAATGAGATTAATCAGTCTCTTAGTCTTGTCTGGATTGTGGACATTCTTCAAGAGAACTTACCCTGCATACAGGTTATGATGGTCTGAGGTATCTTGCCGCATTCTGATATCTACAATATATATAGCAAAATGTCTTGACATGGTGTATAGCAATTATACAACTCTTACGATAGACAGTGGGAATACAAATGTGTCCAGGGGTAAGAATCCACTCCTTTTTAGTGTAACTTGTTCTAGTAGTCAATTACGTATAGCGTAGGGAAAAGTTAATTTGATAGCCTGGTCACCACAAGGGTACTGAGCTTGTGGCAACAATCAAACAAACCAAATACCTTTTTTACCTACTTAGCCTAATCCTCACTGGTTCAATTCTATGTCAGATAGAGTCTCATTCTTGTCTTTCAAATTGTTTATAGGAAAGTTGTCATTCCAATGCGGTTGCCAGACTAGGACTCAAGCAAGTGTTCTGAAGTTGAAGATGGCTTGTTGTCTAAATCACTTGCTTGTTTTGGGATAGATGTCATTGAGACAACGCTAAAATGTCTACTGTCGAGGAAGCAACAACTGTATCGATGGTTCCAGAAACTGTGGGGAGCCTGCAATTAAGGTTAATTTTTGAAGAATCAAGCAATAAGGACATAAGAAACGGACAACAGGTTCAACAAGACGGACTAATTGCATATACAGAGCTAAACATTAAGTTTTGGAATATTCTTTATGCTATTTTATGTATATCTCTAATGATCCTAGCTTTAAAATTCTAGAGAAATCATTGGACTTCTTTTCTTTTTTTGAATCTGAAATAGGGGTATAAGTTTTATGTCACCTAGTTAATTGGTTCATTATAATTTCGTTACAGAGCATACCTCCATAATTGATGTCGATACAAATTTTCATCTTGAATAACGGTCCACAAGTGCTTTGACTTTATCTGGTGCAAAGAACCTAGCCTGCACAAAAAGGTTACAACAGTGTTCAAAAATTTACATGAACAGAATAAATCAATCATGCATATATGCAGAAAAAGAATTTTGGTTTATGTCAATGATAATTTAACATCTCTTTTCATCTACTCAATTATGAAAGTTTAATTCATAAACTTACTTGTATGAACATCCTTTCTGCATCACCAATATTCTTGTTTTCTTTTAAGATGATTCCCTGTAAAAATACACGGCATAATTTGAGTGAATAGCTTCTTTCACTATAAGTCTTTTAGACCAAAATATCATAATTGATGATATGAATCTAATGTCAAATAATCTGGATGAAAAATGGTGGAGAAAGGAATTGATTCAAGACACAGCACTCAAGTCATTTTGTGGTAAGTTCTAAAATAAGATTGTATTAAGCTAGACTCAAAACAAATTAGAAGCATAAAAATATTGTTGTAATTCAGAGCAAACCTGACATGAGACACTCAGTTCGATAACCATCTAAATATATTGCTGTATTAAATCATGGAGACAATGCAATATGAACATTACCATGTGGTCATGGTTGTTACCTATGAGGGTGTGGCTTATAACAGTATTCAGCTCACTAGGAGATTCTTAAAGGAAGTTAGACTAACTTTTTAACTTATCTTTTAACAGTAACTATACAGATATCAGTTAATGCACTTTTAACAAATGCCCTTTTTGAAGAATGTTAATAAATTCCAAAACCCATTTCGCCGTCCAGTGGCAACAACCATCTTTTTGATTGGTACCATGGTTGCCCTTTGGTTAGGTATTGGAGCTACATTACCTATTGAGAAATCCCTAACTTTAGGCCTTTTATAAACTCATTAAATTTGAAATAAAACATCATGATCCTTTATTTTTTTTTTCAAAATTTATCATATAAATTAAAATTCAAAAGACTTTTTATTATTTAAAAAAAAAACATCAGATTTTGTTCTCAAGGCTTCACCTGGATGAGCACATGGATTTTTTAAAAATGTTTCCATGTCTAACTAGCAGATTTGCATATTTTAGTCTATTTGGCCCAACATCTTTTAGAATTTAATTTATATGAACTATTAGTGCAAAAAAAATTTATACAGACATCCAATAGGATTAGATCATTTTACCAAATCATCCTATCCATTAATATTATGTGAACATAGGGTGAATTCTTATTGGATGATCTGCATAAAAATGTTTTAAGTTGACAGTGTATATGAATTAAACTCATGTATTCAAACATATTTTATAAATGTTTTTGAAAAATCTTTCCATATTTGTGAAACTAGCATTTCTTATAGCTCATGGCCTTGTCAAAAGAAAGGAATCTGCTAGTACACAAACCCTGAAAAAACAGTGAGTAGAAAAACTAAAGCAGAGTTCAGTAAATAACAAATTCTTCAATTATATACATTTTCTGTATTGCTAATTATTTTCTTCAATTAGATTTATAATGAACAAAAAAAGAGAATTTAGTAATTAATTGAGAGAATTAGAGACCTTAGCTAAGTATCCACGAAAATCATTAGGGTGAGTAGATATGAGCTGATCATAAACAGCTACAGCATCACTGACATGGCCCCAATGTGAGTAGGCTTTCCCTAGAAGTAATTCAACCTGAGAATTGCAGGAGGATAAGAAAAGCTATATATATAAGGAAAAAACAAGGAAAGTTAAGTATGTGGTTTGTACATTGAGAATGCTACATCTCAGAAAATCCTAAAACCAAAAATGATTCAGATGAAGCTAACTAAGTTTTTCCTCATTACCACAGGTACTCCATTTCATTACTGTGAAATCACATTAGGTTGAGTCCTATTCTTCGTGAGCTTGGTGAAGGTGCTGTATTTGCCAATGGCAGATGGTGGTTGATAGCAAGTCAACGGGAACCAGGGGCTGCAATAAAGGCAGCCTAGGGTTACCAAATAGGCACTGTTAAGGTGCTGTGCTGCAATGAAGGCAGCCTAATGTCACCACAACAAAGGTGGCTTAGGGTTCGCAGAAGCACAGTTTCCCAGGTGGGAGCTCTGATATGTGTGATACCAACGTGAAATAAGTAAACAACTGAATATTGTTTCTCAGATCACTTTTGTACAGGGTGATGAAGAAAATACAGCTGACTAATTAATTCTAACCTAGTACTTACAGGAAAAAAAAATAAGCTGATTTGCTGTCCTAATATAGAAATAAGGAAATAAATATCTCATGCTAGAACAGTAGGAATTTACTTGGACTGGATCCAGATTCTGTGAGTTTGTTGGGTTGCTATCAGACTTTTTGCTTAAGTTTTCTAAACTCAGATGCTCACGATAGGCCAAAAGTAATTGAACAGCCTGTCATAGAAAGAATGGGAAAATAAATTGTTAATTAATTCAACATCCACTAGAACCAGTGTGTCCAAATGAAAACCTGTACAATATAATGTTTGGTTTAAGGAATTGTTTCCATTTTATGTTTTCTTTAAAAATTAAAAAACTGATCTGTTTTCTTTTTACAAAGTTACTACAGAAAATGGTAAAAACAACATTCATGTATAAATCTTTAAAGGGAAGAAAATACAAAATAAAACGAAATAGGTGTCGAACAAATGGATTGGGTAAATTTTGAATAGAATTATAATGGATGAGTTAAAAATAAAGCATTAATCCATTTATGATCCCTTAAAAATGTATTAAAAAAATTCAATCCATCCATGACTCATTTAATTGAAAACCATTCAACCCATCCATTAACTATTTTTTATGGAAAGAGATATCCAACTCATCCATTTAAAGTATATTATATTTTATTTTAAAAAATATAAAATAAAATTCAATACTTACACATATTCTTATACCCAAACATAATACAGTTCAAGACCAGTTCCTTAAAAACACATGCTCAATCAATGAACTTTAGACAACTTAACCCAATGGATTACAAAAATATATTGGATGGCTCATAATCAATCCTACAACAAATGGTGATTCAATCAAACCTATCCACTAACTTTTAATTTTATAATTGGATGGATGGATAGATTGGATTATTAGTGGACAAATGGAATGAATTGTCAAATCAAAAATGAAAACAAGGTAGCATTTGTGAGTATTAGGGAACACAAAAAATGAAAAAAAGATGTTTTGATCATTTTGTGTACAAATCTTTCAAAAGAAGAAACAAAATGAAAATAGTGGCATATTTGTAATTATTAGTGAAAAAAAATGAATAAAAAAATTCCACAATCCCAAGGAACCATAAGCTTTTGAACCAGAATAGTCACATCATGAGATTGGAGCATTATACATAAAGCCTTAGGTCAGATAAGCAACTAATTACACATTTTTTTTCTGTTATTTTCCTTGGGAAGGGATGTGCCACCCAGGGAAAAAAATTATCTTTTCTTTATAAAACAAGCAAAACTTTTCATCTTGAAAAAAAAAATCAGTTACAGAAAATGTCTACCGGCAATCTTTGCACATAAAAGGAATTTTTGTATGTTTTTACAAAGTATAATCAATGTTCATTGACAGATAAGGACTAAGGACTTAACTTTTCAACATATTAAACAAATCCATGTTTATGTGCAAATCATTGATCTAAAGAATCAGGAACAAAAAAACTGATGTGTAAGCAATCAACCTATGTTCTCATCCAGTACTCCAGAAAGTTTCAAGTATAAAATTAGTTATCCTCTATGGACAGAATAACCATTCTGAACATCAGCTTGAAAAAATGTACATGTTTGTACATTGTAGAAAAACAAGTACAAATTAAACATCATCAAGCCAAATAATAGATTTAATTTGTGCAGCCCATTCATTTTGAAAAATTAAGAATCCATTATCATGACAACAAACCTCCTCTGGCTTTTTGGCAGCAAGTAATGAGTTGGAAAGACCACGGAGAACTTCAAATTGGATATCTTTGGACACCTGTCAAACATCAACCAATTTTTTATGGATAATGCCAGATGGAATTACTAAGCCTGCTATATTTGATCACTAAGAATTTGTAGCTATAGCCTCTTCTGCCTTAAATTTCAAATTCTAGTTAAGTGGGCTTGGATGTACGCTGTACATGTATTTGCTAGTGCAACTAATAAGTAGACACAATAGATATATTACATTCATTAAAAAAATAAACATAAAAAACAATGAGCACATATTATGGGAGGTAAAGAACAAAAATTACTTTACAAAAACAGAAAAAAAAAAAAAAAAAAAAAAAAAAGTTCATCAATAAATTAGATCATAATTTATCCCAAGTCCTAAAATAATCATCTACTTCCTGAATGGACTAGATTCTTCAGCCCTACAAGACATAAGCTGCAAGCATTAAGTTTTGATGGTGGTTTATGACAATCCTCCAAGAAAAATGTTGAAAATACTGACCCTTGCTGAGCTTTTATATGCAGCAACACTCCCTTCATAATCTTTGAGCTCATACTTAACTTCTCCAAGCAAACGAAAAACATCAGCATCATTTGGTTTTTCCTTGGAGTAACACCAAAAAATGTTCAACAGTTATTCAAAGATCAAATAGTATGATTTGCACAACATATTTTTGAAAGAGAGGATTTTTGTGACCAATAAATATATAGCTATAATTTCCAGGGGATATCCATGGTCAAGACAATACCTTTGTCAAATCATCAAGTAGAGAAGCAGCTCTGGCATATTCCCCTAGTTCAGCCAAAGTTACAGCAGCTCCCTGAAAATCATTTAAAATGTATCAAGAAACACAAATCAGAAGAACAAAACTAGCATCCAAAACTTACTTCAAGAGCAGTCGGGTCTCTTGGGAAATTACTTAATGTTGCTTCAAATTCCTTGAGCCTACCCTGCCATTTATCACAAAGTATATTATGAATGATTCTGTGGTTTTGTCAGAATGTATAGAGATGAAACTTAAAGGATTACATAAGATGGGAAAGGAGAAAGGTGATAACTTTGAAATTGGGTGAATAATTTACACATAATGAATGTTAATATTCCCCGATGGAAGGAGTACAAACTCCAGGAGGACTGAAAATTTATCTCAGAATCAGATAGAACCAGACCGAACAAAGCTAATTAATGACAGGCCTAGATGATAGGTGTCAGAGAAATAATAAAATTTGTATAAACAACAAAGTGGTCTTGGCAATTTGAGAGTGGGAATCTCTCCCAAAACACCCAATTAATTTCTTCCTACCTCCCAACCCTTCTTGCCAGCTCAGCAGTTAGTTACGTAGGAATTGATATTGCATCCTCTCAATAGCTATGATTTCCTGTGTCATTCCCCTTTTTTATCCTTTCATACATACACCCTAGTTACTCTTGGCATCCTATCTCTAGCTGATTAAGGAAAAATTAGGATCCTAAAAATATTATCTGATACAGTAATTTTTAAAGATAATTCAGCACAATAAGTACTATTACTTGATTGCATAATCAGAACAGTTCATAATCTTCAAAAACAGGTTATAAAATTTCTTTGCCATGTGTGTGCATGTGCTTATAGCAGAAGCTGTTAATGGTAACAGGACCTGAAACAAAAACCAATTAGCCTTTTAATATAATCTCTATCCATATTATAAGCATTAAGCATATTTAAATTCCTGATAGACTATTGTTCTAAAATCTCCGTTTCTACATATTACTTCTTTATATTTTACAAGTGTGTCTGTGCCTGTGGAAAGCTTTACGTAAGTATTCTCTGATACAAAATTATAGCTCCATCATATCCAAGCTATCTATATTTATTTTTCATCTTGCCTGATGTTATTCTAGTACCGATGAATAGTGTTGAATAAAAAAAAAAAACACAACCAACAAAAGACCAGATTCTTATCTACCAAACGTCCCACCTTCCCACAAGTCCATGAAAAGAAACAATCTCAATTCAGTGAATTTTTGCTTCATAAGGAAAGGAAATAAGAGTATAAGACTAAAATCATTACGAAGAACAATAGTGCCTGAATGATTGCCAGAAGATAACAATAATTTGTTGGAAATCATACCTGAAGAGTTGCTTTATCCTCCTCAGATAACTTACTATTGACAACAGCACTGTCTTCAGTGGGACCAACACTGCAAGATATCCCAATTTAAACTGTAATCAAAACTAAAGGGTAATTAAATGAACATGATGGTATGAATGACATTCATAATCACAAGCAGCACAGAGCATAACAAGGTTTACAGTTCATGATATTGAATATCTTCAACTATATATGTCTGATGGAGGATTTAATGGAAGTCAATAGGTCTGTTTGGTAAAAGGCTTTTCCTAGTTTATTTGCAAAAGCAAGCTAACTAAGCTTATGAATGATATACAATGATGTACCTTAGCAAGCAACTAATACACCAACCCATACAATGTAAAGGAAAATTATCAATTAAATTAAGTGATGGTATCAGGGCTTGAGATATATTATCTGGTTTAAATGTGAAAGCATACCTTCCTGATGGAAGAAAATCTCCGAAAGCGAAAACCAGACCGAAGACAGCAACGGCTACCCCTGCTCCTATCTGCATCATGAGAGTTACATGCATAGAGCTTTTATATAAAACAGGCATTTATGTGGTAAAAAGGAACAATTGTACCTTAGTACCAAGGCCAATTGTCTTATTGTCGGAAGGAATTGGTGCATCATAGTCAATTGCTCCAAATTCTTTTTGCTCCTCTGTCTTCTTCTGCTCAAGTGCTGACCTGAGTAGTGTGATAAAGAACAAATTAAGATTTATTGGTTTTAATTAGAAAGAGGTGTAGGTGTAAGGTGTAAGGTGTAAGGTGTACCTTCTAACTTCTTTTAGCCGTTCCTCAAAATCAACATCCAAAAAATCGTTCCTAGATTTGCTGTCAACTTGTGAACTTAAACGGGGTGCCTCTGCCCATATCATATATCATGTGATATAAAATCAAATCAATTGGACATAGGAATATGGATTGGCAATTATTTCACTTACGAGAAGATAGAGGGCGAGACTGTTTATTTGTTGATCCCTTGCTGCAACAATAAACAGACATAAACATGGAAAGACAATGACAAAATTTGAAATTGTAAAATCTACACATGACAGACCTTTGCTGAGACAGCGAACCCTTGTCAGATTTGTTGGTCTGAAATAGAAATAATAGAAATGAAAAAGAATCTCAAGCAGAAGAAAAATAAGAAACGGAAAGGGTGACCTTAATCCTATTAGCGTTGGTGTTTTCTCCAAAACCACGGCCTTGCTTTGAATCGGAGCAATTTATTTGAAAGCAAAACAAACCGCTGCTTCTGATTGACATTGCATGCACATATGGCATGTCACTGTGACCCTCACTCACAAATTACACTTAGTTATCCACAGCACCAACAATAAGTGATAAGGTTCCCACATTTCAGTTACCATAATTACACTTGGATTCTTTCATTTATACATACTTACATACATATAATAGGATTCAATATAAGCAACTTTCACTTTTTCACTGTTTTTTAATATTATAATTATTAATTACTCTTTCAATAATCATTTCAAGAAAAGTTTTAGATTAAATTCTATAATTCACTATTTCAACCAACTCCCCTACCATTAGGTCCACTATAATGATTCTATTATATTAATAATTTAAAAGTTGTTCAAGTTAAACATACAAAAATATTAACATCTTTTACTTATCAAATGTGACTATGTTTAAATACTAATTTAATTCATTGCATTAACAATCAATTTAACTCATTAAAAATTCTCAACATAGAATATAAATACAATTTAGCTTAAATCTCTACTTTTGCTGTTATAGTTCTATAATTGTATAATTTGTATTTTTTTATAAATATTATTACGCATTTACTCTTTCACATTTCTAAAATAATTTAAATATATTTGTATCTCTAAATTATACTCAAATTTTATTTTTATCTCTAATAAAAAAATTTCTTGCCTTTTTGAAAAAATAATTCCTGACGATTGTAAAAATCGTGATTATTCATTTAGAAACTCAAATTATAGTTTCTAGCAATTTAAAAATTGCCAAAGTCAATTAAAAAAATGGTAACTAATTGTGAAACCCCTCCTAACGAACACACTGAAAACCATGGTGAATTATCGTTTTTTGTATCTCTTTCTCTGTACTGTTATTAAAATCAAAAACCATGTTTGCTCAACCAAAATCGAAACTACAGAAAATTTGATTTAGGGATACATTGTCGATTCAACGTAAAAACACGGTCATGTAACGAAAAAATAAAAATTGAAAATTGATGTGAACAGAGCCAACAAATGGGTTATTAAACGTCCTGATTGTTGTGTTCATGGAGCAGTAGAAGTGGTGGAGGAGGCTTTGGATGGGGTGGCGGAAGAGGTAAAAAGGAGTTGGCAACAGAGGCCATGGCTAAGGCTTTGGCTATACGGAAGGAGATGGATTTAGTTTTAGGGTTAATAAGAATAAGAACTTAAAAATTTTAAATTAATAATAATTAGTGGTTTATATCGTCATCGTTGATTTATTTTAAATGACATCTAACAATTTAAAATAATCGGTCCTTCTACCTAGCAATTATATTATGTGGGTGAATTGCATTTAATTGGCTCTTGCAATATTTACACTACTAGAAATTGTAATTTAATTATTCAAATGATTATCGGTGATTTTATAAACCACCAAAACATTGTCTTTTAAAAATCTAACAAACACATCAACACTTAACAAAACAACTTAATGATAAAAATAAAATAAAAACTTTTAGAAAGACAAAAGAACAAGAAAAATTTTATTGAAGATAATAATATATTTAAACCTTAACAATTTTTAATTTATTATTAATTTATTATCAATTTTTTAACAAAAATTGTTAATGTAATATTTAAGTGATAATACGATATTAACATGCTAACTAAAATTTTAATTTTTTCTAATATATCCATATATTTATAGTGTTATGTCAAGTTTTATATTAAAATATCATATTATTTATCGTGTTATTACTTAAATGACACATTAGTAATTTTTAATAAGAAATGATGATGAGCTAATAATAGATCAAAAATTATTTAATTTTAATAATGTGAGGACTAATTGTGTAATAAAAGTTTTAAAGAAACTAAAATTGTTAACGGTAAACCAAAAATGAATTTAAGTCATAAAGTTTATATTTTTTTTATGTAAATGAACAAATACATAAAATGGATAGAAAAATCGAACAAATAAACTATGTTAACTTCATCAACCTCAATAAAAAATTTAAAAAATAATGTTATAAAAAATCAAGAAAATAAGTTATTATAATATGTTTATAGTTTTTCAAATTTGAGAGTATATATTTTTTTGTTCTCCTAATTTAAATGTGCACTTTTTTAATCTCTCAAAATTCTCAAAATATTTATTTTAGTCTTTTCTACAATCAAAAACAATTATAAAGTGTACATCTAACCCACCAAAAGACGATCATGAGAGCTTAAAAAATTTAATTTAAGAGACTAAAAAAAGTTAGATCCCAAATTTGTGAGACTAGAAACATATACAAGTCTAAATAATATTAACTAAATAACAAATCAACCATAATCCAAAAAACTATATTTTATCTAAACTATCTCTCATGCACAAAATGAACAGGAAAGTAAGGCAAGTAAGCAAAAAGTAGGCAAGAATAAAATATGAAATTATGAAAATGAATAGACAAATTAATAGAAAAAAAAATATTCGAATGAGCATGGAAAAATATGTAAATGAGTGACAAAAAAAATGCATATAAATGAGCAAGGAAAAAACATACAAATGAGTAGAAAAATATATGGAAAAAAAAAACTATGCAAATGGATTGAGAAAAATCAAAAAATGAGTGAGAAAAACTATGTAAATTGCAAGAAAAAAAGGTAAAAAAATGAAAATAGACAAGAAAAACAAAAATAATTGTAATACGAACCATTAATTATTTATGTATATCTATATCAAGTGTTCATTAGTTTTATTTGTTTATATTTTAATAAAATATGGAAAACACAAATTAACCAATATCAAAGAGAGTAATAATATTATCATTTCATTAGTTTGAGTGAAATTGAGTTTATCTCTTTAAATAAGGTTTTATGTTTGAATCTTATCAATAAAAAAAAAAGTGACTAAAAAGACAAAAATTAAATATCAACAAAGTTACTTATAAACACTCTACATACCAATATCTTAATAACAAAAAATAGAGTAACAATAATTATAAATGTGAGAAATGTTGGTATCATAATGTATTTAACATAATTTTTATTAGTAAATAAAGTTCATATTAGTTACACTTAATTATATGAGTAGTACTCTTGTAAATTTTATTAAATAATAAATGAGATTATTGAATAGGGGATACTATTACTATCCATATTAATTTCACATAAATTCATATATATATTATCATCACAAAATTTGGTAGAACATTTGACACATGTCTATTATTAGATTTTAAGTAATATAGGACTCATTTTGGAAGAAATTTATTTTTAATTAAAATTTAAAACAATTTATAATAATTATTTGTTTTCTAAAAAATACAAAACTAAAACATTCAAAATTTACTGTAATATTTGTCTTAAAATTAAAAATAATTTCTAATAGGACTTAAACAAACATTTTGCCCCTGTAATATATTATGTTTTCTATTTTAATTTTTTTAAAAAATAGTTTTAATTCTTGTAAAATTTAAATTATTTTATTTATCTTTATTTTTAAATAATATTATTAAATAATGATATAATAATAACATTAACAATTAATAGACTTGTCATATTATTAAATAATTTAACAAAATCAGCATGTATATTATTTTTATAAATTATATTTTTAAATCATCATTTATTTGAAACGATTTAACACCAAATTAATTAATAAAAGTTTTAAA
>JAMLFT010003506.1:0-21921 GCA_026544285.1 Pachyrhizus erosus | reverse complement strand
ATATATGAAAGAGATAATTTTATTTTAGTTTAATATGTCTATTATATGTGATAAATTTTTTTAAAATATTTAATAAAGTTGTATATTTAAAATTTAAATTTCAGACTATTAATTAAACTAAAATAATTTTATGTGATAATGCGAGTTTGCAATCATAACTCAGTGAGAAGTTGATCTATCAGAAAATAAAACTGAGTTGTGAATGAAAAATATTTGGTTGGAATTAAAAGTGGTGAGTAGTTTCTGGATACTAATTAATAATCTGTAAAATCAGTAAATATTTTATGTATAATATAATTAGAAAGAAGAGTTAATACATTGACTTATTAAATTTTCTAAATATAATTTTTTTTTAACTCAATTGATCGAATATAATATGTGATTTATTGTAAACTTTTTAATACATATATTCGATTCTTAAAGATAAACAAAGTCTCCTAAAATTTAAAAAGTAAACAATAAATTGACACATTGGCTCGTTCAATCTATTTTTCTTTAAAGATTATTAATCTTAACACATAAAAGAAGATAGATAGATTAAATACCCTATTTTATAAATAGGTTAAATAAGTTGACTCCTAAGTCTTTTTTTATGAATAATTGATTCATAAATCTTTTTATGAATAGTTGACCTTATAAGCCCAATCTATAATATTATCCCTATAATCAATACTCAATGACTTAATATTTCGACCAATTTAATGATTAGAAAAAATTAATAATATTTTTTATTTATAAAAATAAAAAAATATAAAAAAATTTACAACTATTCATATACTTTGTTACATACTTCTTCATAATTAAAACTATCTAAACTCTTTCAACAATTTGTTTTCGTAGATTGTGAACATATCATAAAATAAAATTGGAAAGAAAATAAAATTAAAATTAAAATTTTCATACAATTAAAATTAATTTATACATTTAAAACTTTATATAAAAGTTCTCTTCATTTAACTTCTTCAAAAAAAATAAAAGTATACAAATTAATTTTATCTCATAAAAATGTTTTTAATATTTTTTATCTTCTTAAATATTTATAAAAAAATTTACCCAACCATTATCATATATATGATAATGAAAATTTAACTTCTCCGTAAAACTGATCACATGTCATATTTTAGAAATGATTATGATTTGTTAGTAAATTCATTTTGAGTTTGAACAGCGCAAAATTCTGTTACATTATGTATATACAATTGTCATCGACCAGATAAGTGCTATATAACGTTTTGGATTAAATTTTCATTAAGATCTATCATCACTCCAGGGAATTAAAATTATGTTTGTTTAGTTAAAAATGTATATTTAACCTTATAGAGAGATGTATTTGGGCCAATAACTGTCAACTTAAATATTCGTGTTTCGTCGTCCATCACTGATATGTCTCCATTATTGTTCTTTAATTTGGGTGTATTAGCATTGTCCCTAGGGAAACATATTCGTTACACATCACAATTAAATGACTGTTGACAATTTTAGTACTGCTGCCACCGGAGTTCAAAAAGTGAAGCATTCTAGGCCTTCCAATATTTGTGATGCAAATTGAGGATTGTATACTGGGTCGTACAAGATTTTTTTTTCTTGTCTTTTGATTAGGATTTTTTTCAAGCATAATTGTAAGATTTATTTTCATATCGAGTGTGATGATTAAATTAACTTTTACAACGATTTCAAAATTCAAACTCTAAATGTCATGGATAAAATTTGTTTGTAGTTAGTTTACAACAATCGATCAATTGTGATATTCCTACAAGAATTTGGAATATAATTTTTTTATTGTCATTTAATTGTAACTTTGAAAATTAAATAACAAAATCCTTAATATAGATATAAAAATGTAAAGGAAAACATTGAATGAACTTGTAACGTGAGGCACTTAATGGCCCCAGTAGGGTAACAGTTCGAACAAAAAGTTTAAGAAAACTATTGTAGTAGGCGACAAAAAACGATGATTGGACAAAATAACTAAAGGGACAAGGGAGACAGTCCCACATGTTTGATAAAAGGAAATAGTGATAAGATTTATAATCATTCATTTTAAGCAAAGCTAGACCTCTTGCTTGGCGGTTTGCCAATAATAGAATCACATACAACGTGTGCAATTTTTAGTCTTTGGAGTGTTTGGTTATTTGGTCCCGATGTTGTCGAACTGTATCCTTTTTTAGTTAGACTCCCAACAAAGCATTAGAAGATGCAAAGACTTGAGTTCGTGTGTTTCATGCTAGTAATTAAGACTTCAGTATTTGTTTCAATGGTTGTTTATTCTCAAATATCACTTTCCAAACTACCAAAATTGTAGGGCATTGTGAATTTAAGATTCTAAAAATATCTTTCATATTGAAAATTGTTTGTCAAAGTTAATTAATCCTATCACCGCCCTTTGTCAATTAATGGTATTAGACACTCTAATATAATATTAAGTGTTTTGTTGTTCACAATATTTGACAAGAGGATGATATGGTACAAGTAATAATAAATATTCAAAATTATCTTTACAAAGACTTGAACATTAGATAAAATTGACACCATTTATTAACAAAAATTTTAGAAAAATATAATTCAATTGAGAATTAACAATAATTAAAAATAGAAGTAATTAAAACTAAATTCACAAGAAAATAAATTAAAGTAAATATATTTAAAATTTTTAACAAAGACGTAGAATGCAATTAAACAATTGGAATTTGATGTAACGGATGTTCTTGGGGTTGAATTTCGTAAAAAGGTCAATCTCGTGTAATCTCAATATAAAATCATATATTCATTTTGATATATCAAAATTCATATATAATTCTAAACCCTTAATTCCTTAAGTATTTTGAGATCAAATTTTCTTTTTAAATCTCCAATTTCTTAGAAACTTTAATGAGAACATTTATATTAAGTAAAGAATTAAGAAGGTAAGGTCAATAAATCAAGGTCTATTCCTAGATTTGAGATTTATTGATTTCTCTATTTTAAATTTGAAATCACAGTGCGTCTTTCAATCACAAATAAACTCAAAACATATAAATAGATGATCAAGACATGAACAATAATCAATCATAGAAATAATGAAGTAGTACATTAGCATAATATTGTACATGTTTTATAAGAAGTACATAAGTTGGTTTCATTAGCTCTAACCCCAACAATTATGAATCTAGCTACTCCAAAGGTTCTTTTTATAGCTTTTTATAAAGAATCAGCCTTGAAGTATGTGTAGTGTGTTAGAGAAAGTATACATAATCCCTTTTAACAGGTTGTAGGTCATAAGTGGTATGCTAAGCGCAACCGTCCCTTATGCTAAGCATAGATCTTCATTTATTTCAGGGTTTCTAATAGTTGTTACACTTAGTGCAAGAAAATTTTGTGGTAAGCATAAATCTTCAAGTTAGTAAAAGCTCTAAGGAGTTTCATGCTAAGTGTAAGTTAAGTTGCACTAAGCGTGAAACAAACAAGGCTACAACTTCTCTCAAAAGTTCTCTATAAAGGTGACATTAAGTGCGCTTTCCTTGGTACTAAACACAACTTCCATTCTTTCGCTTCTAATTTTCACTTTTGTTCTTCATATTTTCCTAAAAGCAAAAATAAGGATTTTAATGAAAATTTGTTTAAAAGCTAAAAAGAAACTTCCTAAACCTAAAGGATTAATTATTAAAAAAAATTAAGACTAAACAAGTATCAACAACAAGAAAAAGATAAGTGTCAAGTTGTAAGATAAAAATATAGGTAAAATTAACACTTATTATTGCTAACACATATCCTGGCCAATATATTGCTCCATCATAAGGAATCACCATTTTAGTCCTTAAAACTATAGTGCGTTGTCAACTTAGTCTCTAAAATAATTAAAATTTGAAAATAATCCTTCAAATAAAAACCCATTAATAAAGTTAGTATTATCATTATTCTTAGTTAAGTAATGGTGTTAAACTTGCCAATATGTCATGTTAAATGTCTTATTATGTTATAATCCCCCTTCCCACAACATTAATTTTCTTATCACTTTTTCTTATACTAAAAGAAAAACATTACTAAAAGCCCTAGAATTTGTAAAATCAAAGTTGTAATAAAAATTAGATAGAGGCAATGTAATAGCAATTGCACAATTAAGACAAAAACAAAAACAACACATGAGAGTTATAATGCATCTCCCAGCTTGAGATGTAACATAATTTATTTTCCTAATTTGTATTTAAGTGTATTAAAATAATTGCAAGAGAAATTTAAATTTAATTTCATGGAGAGTATAATGAATGAAGATTGGATTGTTTGTTCATTTGTCAATTTTATGCTTTTAAGAGATCAAGTAATTACCCTATTGTACTTTTTTATGTATTTTCTTCAATAAGTTAGTGTCCCAAAGGAAAAAAGTTTATTCTTCCATCCTTGTTTACAATTGACTTTTGTATGGAAAAATAAGCGAGAAACCAAACCTACTCTCTCTTATTACTTACATACCCATTTAGACTCACGTACTATTATTTATTTTCCCTACTCTCTCATCAAATTGCCACTTCAATCTCCACCTATTTTCATTAGTTTCTCTCATTTTAAGAAAAAAACTTCAATTTCTTCAAAGCTTTCCTGGAGTCTTGGAGTGTAATTTCCCATCCCTCCATTTAAGCTTAGGTTCTTTATTGTGTGATGAACATTTTTCCTTATTTTCTTTTCATTTCTCTTGGTTGACCTATAATGGGGTGTTTTTAAAAAAAATCAAAGTTAGGGTGTTTTGTGTTAATGATTTTCATGGGACTTGTGTTGTGCTGTTGTGTTGTGTAGTGAGAAAATTCTCATTTGACTCAAAGAAAATTTTCTTTCTCCACTCACTTTGAAAGCCTTAAACTTAGAACTATTTTGAGGTAAGGGAAACTTGTTTTTTTCTTGAGTTTTTTTTTTATTAAGTTGTGATGGGTTGGGATGATTCTTAATCTCATGTGTGGATAAAGTTGTTTTATATCAAGTGTTTATGGTATGGTGATGAAATGATTGAAAATATGAAATTTGTTTATTGAGTAAATGTTGTGAGTTATTAGTGGATGAATTTAACGATGGGAAATGCTTGATTGATGATTAGATTCAATGTTGTGGTGTTCAGGTTGAATGGGATGATGTTGATTATGATAAAATTCAAAAATTGGGAAGGAAAGTTATGAATATTGTTATTTGAATCATTTTAATCAATTACATTACTTTGTAATTGACTAAAATGAGCTATAAAGGTAGATTTTTGGGTTGGCATTTAGCAATAATTGATAATATGACTTAATAATCGATTATTTCAAGTCTTTAGGGTTGATTTCTCACTCTAGTGACTAAAATAATTTATTACAAGGGTTTGTATTCTATTAATTGGAGTCCTAAGGGCTATTTCTTAATTTTGATTTTGTTGCAATCAATTACAAGCAGTTGTAATTTATTTCAATAGCTAAAACTCATGTAGAGTGTGATTTTGAAAAAAATGGTCTTCATAAAAGTTATAGCTCTAGATGTTAGATAGGTAATGGGTTTAGTTTCATTAAAAAAATAATATGTACAATTCCATATATGGTTACATTAGTGAGCAAATGTCAAGTTGTCAAAATTTGGTAAAAGTTTTGCATTGTTCATCACTTCAGGCATGTTATACTTCTAAACTAGGTCTTGGGATGAATATAAAAGTTGTAGATAATTTTTCTTTGTTTTCAAATGAGACAAGAATCCAGTTAATTGAGTTAGTATAACTTTAGATGTGAATTTTACCTCTTACAATGGTCATAGATGCATAATACAAAATGAAGGAGATAATATACCAAAAACTTAAAGAATGAGATACACCATAATATCAAGTAAATAACTATGAAAATGGGTAAACAATATATGATTGGTATATGTTAAGTGTTGTGAAGCTTAATTGAGTGTGGAAGGAGAATCCCTCTTAGGGTAAAGAGTTTTGGATGAGATTTCTACAATTGACAACATAGTTGATAAATAAAACCTAAGGAGTATTATTGAAGTTTGTCAATAAGTGAATTACCCTTTATGTATGGTATTGTTCATGTAAAATGAGTCATTCATTGTATTGGTTGTTGTTGATAAAACTTAAGAACTTGAGTCATGTAAACTAGAAGATTCATAAGAGTTTAGACATATACAAATCTCTAGTTATACATGCATTTATGTATAAGTTTGTAGTTGTAATAGTGTTGTGAAGGGCATGTAAATTAGGAGATTGACAAGAGCCAAGGCTTAGAGAATTCCCAATCTAGTACATAAAATATTAATATTGGTGTGTTGCATATGCTTTCATGCATGAGTTTGTAGTTGTAGTTGCATTATGAGCAGACACATAAGTTGGGCTGATGGTCTAAAATAGATCCCTTAGCCTAATGCTAAACAAGTCATAGGTTGAATGATGGTCCTTGGGGATAGATGGACAGACAATTCCATTAAGGGCCAAGGTCTTGCAAGCTTTGTGTCATGGTAAGCCAATACCCACATATATGTTTATTTTGACTAAACACTAAATTAATTCATAGATTAGAGTATGGTTTTTCCTCAATGGTTTCTAGCATGTGTCGTGTTCTTGTAACTTGGTAGTCATGTGTATTAAAGTGAAGGAAATGTCCATCCTAGTCGCTTAAATTTTTGTAAATCTCAATTGAGTCAAGTCAACATACATAACATACTTATTAGTTAGTAGAACATGCATAATACAGTCATTAGTGTGGATTAATGGATGTGTGAGAATGTTAAATTTATGTTGAACTATTTTTATTCTCGTTGTTATACTTTATGATGTATTGTACTATTTACATAATATATTATTTTATGTGATCTTAAGTACAAATACTTTACTACATGCACCTACCTTGTTAATAAGTAAGTACTCAATATGTTATTCATTTTAAACTAAGAATGGGTTTTGCACATGGATATTTGCACTTGTAAACTTTTTTGTCATTCATAGTCACAACCTTCTCACTACCACTGTTGTTATACAAATTCTATTGATACAAAGTTTGGTAAAAGAGTTAGTTGTTACATATCACACCCCTTTAGTCTATTGTGACAACCTTGTTTACTCAACCTCGCCTACAACTTTATTCTTCATGTACACACTAAGTTTATGGATGTTATAATGTCTTGTTGACATCACATAAGTTAACTAATGATTAATGTATATGGTTCAATTTTAATAAAAAAATATTCTATTTGATTATGAAAATGAAGATAAATTTTTCTAAATGTGAAAAATGAGAAAATGTAATACATGAACAATTTAAATACATACAATCATAATTATTGAATCACATCATGCATAATGAAAATATATTAATGTATTGTGTTATACAATGCTACATCCTATGATCATAAATGTAGTAGCCAATATCAATGCATTACAAAAAGGCCTATAACATATAATGATGAAATAATGCTAAGAAGAAAACAAGTATATGTGAAAAGAGGAGGCATAATTTTTCCATAACAAAATTCTCCTACACTGTTTAAAACACTACTAATAGGAGGCCTCAAACAATTATTCCTTCTTTAAGTTAGAAATATGTATGGAAGGACAATGATTGGGGCCTTCATAAGTGGATGAAGTAACAAAATGATTTCAATGAATGTAGTGTGGCACCTTTCATATTTCCTTTGTCAATAACCAAAGCTCCACATATATGTTACAAGAAAATGAGATGGTGGGAACACTAGTAGGGATATATATATGAACACAGTTTCATTCATATTTTGAGTCTATTGACCATCAAAATCAACTAATCACACTCCATTTCATCTTACAAAAGTATTGTTAAAGTCAATGAGGAGAATGTCCAAGTGTTGGGGAGTTTCATGCCATCTATTTCAATGAATGTGAGCATCACAATCATTGCATACACACACAAAACAAAAACAAAAGGTAAGCTTACAAAAATAAATATATATGGAAGTACATGTGTAGTGTTATACTTATAGACATGAAAATAATCTTGATAAATAATAACAACAATAACAATAATAGACAACCAAGAATTATTTTCAAATAAGATAATATGTCACATCATATAAATATCTATAATAACATATGTATTCAAAACATTACAATATATCTAATCTAATAGCTAACATCTAATAAACTTGACTTCATGAAGATTTATAATTACTAATTAAATATCTAGAAATATTCCCTAACATGGTATAATTATCAACTCCAATCATCAAATCCAAATGAAACATGCCAAAAACCATTTGATGGATATTTAAAATTGATCATAGGGCAATTATGGCTTTGTTATGATATCTGTATACGGATAGTTGCCACCATGACATAGGATTTGCAAAAGCTACAACCCTCAATGGATTTGAAAATTCATATTTTCTCAATATGAACAACCTTTGCTAGCCTTATGTTTTGTTGAAGACTAAGTGCATGTTGGTTTATAAAAATACACCTAGAGGCTCATGATCAAGGGTCCCAACATAACCATCACTCCATGTATAATGCTTCATAAGATCCTAAACACAAATAGTAACCACAAATAAGAAGTAGGAATGATATTAATGTTTGATAAATTTGTGTATAGGTTCTAAACTTTACAAGTTTAAATCATCATTTACTCATAAAATCATATTATTAACATGCTACTATTTTAGAATAATTTTAAAAAAATTTAAAATTCCTAAAATATCCCTAATTTTAATATAATATAATTCATTTAGCTTCAAAAATTCATTTCTAAAAATTGTTAAGTAATTTTGACTTAAAATTTTCATGAGAGTCTCGCATATTCAATATTGCTTAGAGGTAATTTTCATGGATTTGATGAAACCATTTTATGTGAAAAGACAATTTTGTTGTTGTAGGTATAATTTAATTAACTAGAATCATTATAACTTATTAAAATCATGTTAAACAATTGAAATTCCTTCATATATAACTTAGGTGGATTATTTATTACTAAAATAAATTAATTTAAATGGGTTGAAAGTCACAACTAAATATAAGAAGGGAGGTTGAATTGTGTTCTAATACTTTGAAAATTGATTTTCTTTAAGAATGTGCTTCATTTTATATAGGACAACATGTTGAAGTTTCAAAAGAAAATACACTTATGGGGGGATTTGGTACAAGTAAAGTTTCTTCATGCTTGACAATCATGAGTGAGAATGAATAAAAATTTTTTGGTTGATTATAAATATTTCTAAAATTATGTATCTAAGTTTTTTGAGAAGCATAAATATTCCTAAAAATAATTTTTGTTTGGCTGGTCATAAATATTTCAAAAATGTAATAGTAATTTTGGTAGAAAATTTAACTTCATCTTTGTTCTTCTTGTATTTATAGGCATGCTAAGGTTGTTCGTTGTAAGATTGTTGATGCTTGATAAAAATGTGAATGTTGTGGCATTTATTGTAGCATTAAAAAAATTTAACTAGCAAGTCACTCTGATAATATAAAATAAAGTGCTTATTTATCTTTCTCATACTAATTTGTGATCTACATTTTTACAAGATGTTGGATTTTGGAAGACAAGCTTGAAAAGAGAGTGTAGATGTAGCAACATAGTATGAACACTTTTTAAAGAACATGGAAGGAGATGACCCAAATGGTCATAGTTGAGTTCCATTTTTGTAAAACCTTCATTATTTCCCTTTTTTTTTTTCTAACAACTAACAAAGGTGGCTGAAAATACAAACATTCCAATCAATATATGACCAAGAGTCTTCTTCAAGTTGTCTTAAAAAAATATTTATTAAACATTGTAAGCACTGTCAAATGATCATATCTTTTAAACTTCCTCCTTTCTTGAAGAATGTTATCATGAAGCACAAGTAGTTGGTGTTATTCATTAGAATGGTGGCGTCATAAGGATGATCATATATTATATTAGGGTATCTAAAATGAAAAACAAGAATCTTTGACTTAGTATTATAACCTTTCTTCCATTTGTAAGGACAAATTATTTATTTGTTGTACATGGTAGAGGTTTTCTCTTAAGACTCTTTTACTATAAATTAACTTAATCTTTATAAATGAAGGGAGTATTGGTTCAAATTAACTCAAATAAAACTCTTTATTAATTCATTGTTTTCTTTTCCAAAAGGTTCAAGTTAGCATTGTCTCCTTCAATGTTTCTAAATAAAGTTTCTTTAATTCAACTTTCACTAGTCATTATGGTGGCATTTCTAATATGGGAAACATCTCAAAAGTTATGTTTTTAATCATTTGATCAATGTTATCCTCTGTGCAAACATAAGCATCTTGCATTAGTATGTCTTTAACATAAGTAATTAAAGCTTGCACCAAAGCAACTTCTTCAGCTTTAATAGTCTTATTTTTTGCGATTTTAACCTTAGAAAGCATTAAGGCCTTGTAACATTGCTTTTGTGTTTATTTCTTCATCTTGAGCACTAGCATCTACGTCCTGCCACATTTAGTCTTTCGTTGTTTAGCATATGTAGGAATAAATGTGGTAAAATCAGTATGATCCTTTTTAAGTTCCTTATTCTTTGAACTATAACTTATGCTTCCATAGTCTTAACTACATCATCATACAAGACTATAAACTTTAGGGAAACAACTCTTTATGGAATCACTATAGTAAGTTCATTAGTTATAAAAAAAACTTCTTTAGGATGTAGAATTTGTTCAATAACTATGACCATATGCTTGGATCTCTTACTCTAAATAACTTTTGTTGTCACATTCTTACTTTAATTTTTCCATTTATTGGACATCATTTGAGTCAAGGTATGATTTGTTTTCATTATTACGAGGTTTAGTAGGCGATGCTTGAATGATCTTGTCACTTGTACAAAAAATAATTTCAAGGAAATTTTCAACATCTTAGGTAAGGGTTTAAATGATAGGTTAGAAAAAGGCTCTAGTTCTTTTCTTTTCTAAGTTGAGGCATTTTGTGGTTATTGTTATGAATGTTTAAGTTGTTTCTTTAGTTGTTGATATGAAGGTTTAGGTTGGAATGTTTGTGGTGAAGATGAGGTGTTTGGTATCTATGGTGATGGTTTACGTTAGGTTTAAGTTATGTCTTGGTTGAAGACCTTGGTTGTAACTTAGGTCTAGGTTGGGTGCTTTTAGTGTTAGGAATTTTGGGTGGTTGTGGAGTATGGGGTTTAGTAGAAGGATTTTTCTTAGCTATAAGAAGGCTTTAGGTGCTTTTTGTTCAAGATTGTAGAAGATGTCATTACCTACTTGTCCAATCTTAAAAGGTTTTTTTTTTTCTTATAAGACAATATACCTAAGGAATAGTCTTGAAACTTGTATCTTCTTAATAGTGGCACTATTGATCTCAAAACTAGGGAGTATTAATTTCCATCCATTAGTTTTTATTTACAAATCTTTGAGAATTATAGTAAAACAACATGGCATAAGGAATGATACGTCATTTTTCTATCACTTCCTTTGTCCTTTAAATTAAAAGCAATAATTTAATGTCTAAGGATTAGGCTAAAAAGATTAATCTTTTATTCTATCATCATATAATAAATACATAAGTTTTTTTTTTAGTGACAAGGTCTTTTATATATCTCCTTGGCATAACCATATGCATCAATATGTATACTTTGTAAAACCCTATTCTTCAACCTCATGTTGGAACTATATATGTATTTCTTTGTTGCATCTTTATTAATTAAAGGTGTGAGTCTAAGAGGTCCACTATAGCAACAGTAATCACTCTTTCCAAATTACTATTGAACTTCAATCCTTCCTAAACACAACTAGTAGCTTTAGCAATTGTGTTAAATGATATGATCGTTAACTTCCTATCAACAACATTGACTACTATTTCGTTATTCTCTCTATCACTCATCCAAAACATATCATTGGGAGCATAATACTAACTATTCCTTTGCGTTATAGATATAGTTCATCCAATAGCTTGAAAGTCATAAAAACATTGTTTTCTTATTACTTCAATCTTATTAGGTTTACCCATTTTCTTAGAAGAAAATCTTCAACATGGTATCTTACCATGGGATCAATGTTCATTTAAGTTTTTCCAACAGAAATTTTAAAAATTATTTTAAATTTTTGAGAGTTAGTGAAAAAATAAGTGTAATGATTTATTAAGAGAAATAAAGAAGTATTAATATAAGCAACTAGCTTTTATAAAGGCATTTAGTTTAAATTTCATAACAAGTGAAAAAAAAAATAATGAATGCAACATGCATTTAATTGAAGTAAGACTCATGAAATATACATAAGATAATGTAGGGAACATGATATATTTAAATAAAGAATGCATATGCATATTATCCTTATGAAATTAAAGAGATCTTTCGTTAATGCTTTAGTAAAGGTATCATTTTGTCAAACATCAATATCAACAAACTTGATATAAAAAACACCTTTATTCATATAATCTTGAGTGAAAGGATACTTGGGAGTTAGCTTGGAGAAACTAGTGTAAAACTACTTGGGTTAAGCCAAAATAGGAAATAATGCACTTAACATCTGATGAGTGATAGTGGAACTTGGTAGTTTTACCGTGAACTATATGTTATCTTAATGGTAAAGACAAACTAGTATAAAAGCCTTTCATTTTTTTTCTTTCCTTATCAATTTTATCTAACTTAATTGTGTTTCTCTTCAATGTTTTTATTTTCAAAAAGGTTTTGATAAAACTAAGGTTTCAAAACTATAATATGTCCTTTATTAATTTCTATTTAAAACCTTACTTTCCCTAAGATGATAAAAACACTCATTTATTAAGATTTGCGAAAAGGTTTTTAAGAAAAATAATTCAATCCCCTTTTTATGTATTACTATTTTCTACATGTGCATATAAGAGAAGAAAATGAGAAGCATAAAAACTTACTAATCAGTGCATATATGGTGTAGGATGGAATAAATTTGGTCTTATACATGAACAAAACTTTAGAACTTAAGTCTCCCTAAGAAGATAAATGAACATAATGGATGAGGGGGAGAAGGATGAATGTTTTTCCAAATTTCAAGAGAAAAAATAGTGTTTATGTTGAAAATGAAAGAATGAAGATAATGGAGAGAAAGACACAAGTTTGAGAGCTTTTATTATTTATGGGTTTTAAAATAATTTAAATTTTCTTTTAGAATAATTGAGGATTCTTCCTCCCATGTAGTGGCCAATGGGAAGAAAATTTTTAAATTCATGCCAAAATGGTGATTGTGTAAGAATATGAAATTAATTTTGAAAATAAGTTTCCATTTCTATGTAAGTTTCTTAATTAATTAAGATTAATGTTGTTAATGATTCAATTAACATATTAATGACATAAAAGGACTAATTAGTCATTAAACATGTGTTAGGGTTTGTCTTGAATTTTTTTCCCTATTCGATAAAAGCTCTCATAATATGTGCATTAAAATCAAATAAAATAAATTTTTATTTTAGTGTCTCAAAGTTAATCCAAAATTTCACGAAACTTTAAAGGGTAAAATATGTTTTTAGTCCCTATATTTTCATGAATTCTTGTTTTTAGTCCTCGAACTTTCACATTGAACATTTTCATCTCTAAACTTTACAAAATACATGTTTTTAATTTTTTTTCTTACTTTTAAACAATCCACAAAATATGTAAGAAAAGACTAAAAACACATATTTTGTAAAGTGCAAGGACTTAAATGTTCAATTTGAAAGTTCAAGGACTAAAAGCAAGAATTAATTAAAATATATTTTACCCAACCTTTAAATATTACTAATATTAACTAATCATATTAATTTCTATGAAATAATTTTTGTTTGCTTACAAAAACAATAAATTTTTTTACAATATATTTACAACACAATCTAAGTTCCAATGGAATTAGGGGTACATAACTGTTTTGGTCTGTGAATTTGTTAAGTGTTGACATTATGGTCCTACCATTACAAGCATCTATTATCTCTAACGTTCTCGCATATGTGGCACATTTGGATTGATACGTTGAACATCATGTGTCCAAACAGATTGCCATGTTATTGACAAATGGGATGAACTACTTTGTCAACAAATTATTAAGGGACTAATTTGTTAGTAAATTATCTATGGACTAATTTATTAGTAAATTGTCAATGAACTAATTTGTCAAAAAATTGTTAATGGACTAACTTGCCAATTTTATAAATTGTAATTTTTTTGCAATAACTATGATTTTGTTTTATTATTGTTGAAAGCCAATGACTACTTCCACATCCCTTCCTTTATATCTTCTTCTCCTCTAAAGATGCACAACTGCACAAATGTTCTTGTCTTAAAGCTAAAAACCATTAGTTTTTCCTTTGAACATTTTCTCACTTCATGGGTTGTTTATTAATAGGTGGAGAGTCAGATGTTGGATTAGGTGAAAAAAAGCAACATGAAAGTGTCAATTGGTGACGATCATGGTGAATGTGAGTCTCCTTGGTATGCTGGATGCAGTAGGTGTTATATTGAATGTCATTGTGGGATCAAAGATATCATTTGAACATAAAAAACCAAAAAAATCCATGAAGGCTATTCTACACTTGTCCATTACCAAAGGTTGTTTTAGTTTATTCTTAAGTTTATTTGTTGTTGCTCTATTTTTATTAATTTTTTTATACAATGACTAAATAGTCATTGTTAACTTATTGAATATTGAAAAATGTAATCTTTTTTGTTGGATGTATCTTATTTAAGAGAGATAGAGGAAGGAGTTGAGGAGGAAGATTGATGACTTACAAAAGTAGTTGAAGATGATCAAATGTTTTGTTTTAATTTTGTTATGTTTGTTGTTGGTTTCTTTTTGGATGATTTAGATGTTGGAACTAGTTGCTTATTGGGTATATAATAATGGTAGTGGTGTAAAATGGATTGTATTGTTGTCTCAACACTGTTCATGGACTATGTTGCCATTAAAGGACTACAATGACATTAAGTTATTTTATCTAGGAGACTACTTGTTAGTGATTTGTAAACATAAGTCAATAAAATTATTGTTGGATTGTGTTGTGGAGCCTTAAAAATTTACCATCATAATACAATTACTAAATAGTGATTGAATCATGGTGAAGTTTCTTAATATTAATATTAATCAAACACAAGCATTGTATATTCAATGTTAAACTACCAAATATAGTCAATGTTATCAAAGGTCTTATTCTTCCAATCATCTAAGTTAACCTTCTAAGTTCTCAATATTTTTCATTGCTTAAAAAGTTACACCACAAATGCATGCCACAAAATCAATATGCAACACTAGACATAAGCTCCTACATAACATAAACCAATCCTTTCACATTCAAATACAAGTTAGCAATAACAAAAATATTATTGACAACGTAGTACTCAACTATTATAACTTAATGTCAGTATAGTCCTCTAATAATATTACTTATTGACAAATTTTTCCATGAAATACAAAACATGAAACACTTGCCTTTCTCTTCCAAAAGGAAAATGAAGAACCTTCATCACGGTGGCTATGGTGTCGCTGAAGCTTTAACAAAAGGTACTAAGATGAAAGAATAGTGGTCTACACTCTTGGTGTGAAAAGTAACAAATGAGACTTTTTTGTTACCTAGGTAGTAAAATAATCAAACATTTTTCTAACAAATTAGTCTTGCTAAGTAAGCAAAACAAATGACACTTTTTTTTTGTGACATTTTAGTCCAACTGTGCCATGTATGTGAAAGCATTAGAGATAATGAATGTTTGTAACAATGAGACCAATATATTTCACTTTTTGCATCTTTGTAGACAAAATTATAATTATCATTCTTTTATGGACCAAATTGTTAGTGACTTACTAATTCAAGGGCCAAAATGGGTATTTACTCTTGAATTAATTATTGAAACTAATGCATAAATTTACATAAAATTATTTGATTAAGTTTTATGATTTAAATTTCACTTCCATTTGTAATTATTATCAATCAAGTTAATCAAAGATTAATAAAAATATAATGCCTATGAGCACTTTTTGGTTTCTCACTCGTGTTGAATTTGTGGGCAAGGGGTGAGAAATAATACTTTTCTTGTTGTTAGCTCTTTTATATTTTGTAATTTTTAGTTATTTTTAGTTTTCTAATAGTCTTATTAATAATTTTAGTTAAAATTTTGATATACATTAATAATCAATCAAAATTACTTTAAAATTATAATATTATACCAATCAAACATAGAAATTATAATGTACAATATCAATAAAATAGAAATTTCACATAAATTTTTAGTCCTATAATAACATATAGAATATTTATTTGATTTATAATAAACTAATCACATAGTCAATTTCATGGAGAAATAATTGTAAGGATCAATATTTCAGAATCAAACCTATTTAAGGTAGTTTGTAGAGCCCCAATCTCTACTCTCGAAAAATAAGCAAAATCATTTCTCCCATAAAAAATTTATAAAAGTCTCTTAACTCATTAAGAAACACAATTTGACCAATGAAATTATAAATTAATGGACATTTACATCACACAATGTCAAGTCCACACACTCAATTAGCTTACATAATCCCTCTAATATCCAATGTCTACCCTTTTATGGATTTTCCTTATCACACACCCAGTTACACTAATTAAACTTTAGCTTTTAAGCATCCAAAATCAAGAAAAGGAAAAAGAAAGACAAATATAATGGCTATTCACAATCCTTGAATAGAGAAAGGTAGTTTTGGGAAGACAAAGTCAAATTAGGGCTTTGATTAAAAAGGGAAAAAGGAAGACTGAGTGTGTTATACCTGTTATTTTTATGTTAAAGCTAAAAATAAGAGCTTTAAAATTTAAGTTAAAATTATTTGGTAAAAATAGTATTTTACTAATGTTATAATTTATTTAAAATTAGCATATTTTGAAACATCAAATAAATGCTTATCATCGTAATAAATAAATATCAATGCATATGGATTAATATTTTCCTTTGGAAGAAAATTAAAATTTTATTCTATACAAGATTAAAAATCTTATTGATTTAATAAGGTTGAAGGATTGAAAGTGAAAAATCCAAAATCAAAGACAATTTGAAGTTGTACCAATATAAAATAAAGGGTCGAGTTGCAACAATACAAAATTGTTTAGATTTCAAATAGAAATAGATTTCAATTATGAAATAGTTTTTGGAATTGCGAGATTAGGAAGGAAATGTGAAATGAAAGGTTAAGTTGTAGTTGCAAACAAGGGTTAATTAAATAGAAGTATATGTGAAGCATAAAATAAAAATATGAACTAAACTATTTATGGTGTACACAAGATTCAAACAAAAGTCTCACTTGAAAAGCATTGTAAAAAAAGCTATTTGAATTGACTTATTTAAAAACTACTTATTTTCATAGTTTCATAAAAGAAAAGCTACTTGTATTTTTAAAAGCTTTTATATAAAAGGTGTCCAACCTAAATTCTTCTTTTAAGGAGAAGAAAAATTAAAAATATGTTCAGTCAAACACTACCTTAGAGATTTAAGGTTTATCCACTAAATTAGTTCAATCGCTAAATCAATCACTCACTTAAACATAAAATCAATCACAAACTCCATTCTTAACTAGAAAAAAATCAGACTATAGTTTAGCAATTGATAATTAGTTAGTTTCTAAATAGCAAGAATGGGCATTTGAATTAACATTCAATAGTTACTACAATCCCTAGCTAGTAAACAAAATTAATTTAAAGTACTTAGTATTTAGTGTTAAAATATGTTGCAGCAATATACCAATCCCCAAATTCTTTACCAATTCATTTCCAACAACAAATTTGGAAATAAAATTAATTAGTCGTAATATTTGTCGCTAATAATGACTGATCCCAATTGGTTGATAAAGTCAACCCATGCAAAATAATGACCATTTGATTCATCATCCCACAAAAAATTATGATATGATTCATAATCTCACTTACAATTTTATTATGTTTTGAATACTCACATGTTTTATTTGTCATACTTTAGAAGAGCACATGTATAGAAAGCCTCTTTGGATTCCTCTCAGCTTTGGAGGATCATTAGCTAAAACTCTTTGCATGCTAACTCCCATTTGTGTGTTTTTTTTGTCTATCTTGATTTTGCAAATTATACTACACTTCTTAGCATTATTGCCTTTAAGTTGTTGCTCTTTCTTTTTGAAAGACAAATTGATCTTTTATGAAAAAAAATGGCCACATTATATGACTCAACAAAATAGAAACAACAAATAGAAAGAAGGGAACAACAAAAAATTATATGAGATTTATCATAAAGATTGGAGATAATCTACATGACTAGAAAACCAAGCAACTTGAGAAATATCATAAGAATTTCTCTTGTACCTCATCCAATTCCGCAAGATGTTTCATATGAGACATCATCATCAAGAAATTTGGTGAGATATGTTGAAAGATGACTTTATTCCTTTAAAGTCATATGCACCAATAAGTTGCATGCAAAATGATGTGATGAAACCTTCACAACGTTTTACCTTAAAAATAGAACTATGTTGGGTATAATGAGTTTGAGTTAGGTGATGTTGTACAAAACATCCACCTAGTATGAAAGTGGAATGGATGTATCTAATAACATACTATATACTAAAGCAACAAAAACTTGATTTATTCCTCTAACACCCCATCTCCATGTATCTTATGTGTTCACATCTATCTATACATTTTCCAATTATTGATAAAGTTGAGAAAGTACCTCTTCCTCCTAATCAAATAATCTCTTCCTCTAAGGTAAAGACCATTGCCAACTACCAAAACTCTAAATTCCCATAGAATAGACAAAACATTTTTTCCTCAAAGAAATGTTGTATAGTCAAGGAAATAAATTTTTGAAACAAGAATCCCCAACCCATTTGTCAAACCAAAATTGAATGTTATGACCATTCCCTATAACTCTTGATATAGAGCTAGAGAACCAACCTGAATTTGCATTAAGATTCATCACATCCTGTCACCAAGTTGAAGAACATTTAAAGATATTATGGTGTGTAAGATTAAAACTTAAATCACCATATCTAAATTTTAACAAAGCATATCATATTGCACTTCGATATACCAAAAAGTGTCATCTCCATTTAGATAACATTACATCATCAAACAACTCAAAGTTTTTAATTGCAAGACCATGTTTAGATTTCAGCATATATACTTTATCTCATTTAGCCAACATATTTTTTCAAATTCGAAAATCTACTTTGTAGGAGCCTTATTTGCATCTTTGTAAATTCTATAACCTTTTTTGGTGACTTATAGAAAAAGAATAAGTAAAGAGGAAAACTAGCTAGTGCGAAGTTAGTCAAAGTGATCTTCTCTCCAAAAGATAAAATATGCCTCTTCCAACCAAATAATCTCTGCTTAAGAAATTTAAAAGGCAAGTTAGCAAGTGATGGCTCGGCTAGGATGTGCACCTATAGGGACATAAGAAATTTAAAAGGCAAGTTAGCAATAAGACATTGCAAAAAAGTTAAAGCACCATCCAAGAAAATATGATCCATATTAACACTATAGATTTTACTTCTAGAAATATCCACAGTCAATCCAGAAACCAATTCAAGGCTTCAAAAAATATATTTAATTGCCTACAGGTTGTCCCAAACAAGCTTCACCAACCAACACTGCATATTATAACAAGGAATATTGAAAATTTTCTCCTATTTGAAACCCTTTAAATATCCTAGACTTTACAACCTTAGAAACCATCCCACTAGGGCCTTCAACCACTATTAAAAATAATAAAATGTTTTAATCCTCTATGTGCCTCAAATTCCACGACGGGGCTACCATTAACCAATATGGCATATGATTTGACTTGAACAAGTTATGGCAAAAATCCACTCACGCCAAATTGAATCAAAACCAAGGCTTTCCGTCATTTAATCCAAGAAGGCCCAATTAACATAATCTTTGTCCTTAGTAAAATCAATTTTAAAAATAAAACAATCCTTTTGGGTCTTCTTGGCAAAATCAACCAATCCATCAATGACCATAACACCATCATTATATTCCTGCTAGGAGAAAAACACTATTAGGCATAATGAAATGACTAAGACAAAAATTTTGAGATTATCTTATTCATACTCCCAATAAGGTAGATGGGCCTATATTCTTGTAAAGATTGGAAATTAGTCCTTTCTGAAATTAGGGCAAGTAATGAAGAAGTCATAATTATGTAACACACCAAAGGAATGAAACTATTATATCATGCCATATATTTGATCTTTTAGCACCTCTCAACATGACTTGAAAAAACTAAAACTAAAACTTTCAAGGCTTAGTCTTTTTTTGCCATTGCAACTCCATACTACCTCCATTATTTCTTCCAAAGAAAAATGACCACTAAGGGAATCTCTAACAGCTATAGAGAATTGTTTAAAAGATATATCTGAAAGTGTAGAGCAACTCACAAAAGTTTCTACAAAGACCTATTGATAGATCCACTATAATTGTCTTAATCCCATCCATCTCCTTAAGCATACTATCTTGTACTTTAAAAGCAACGAGTTGATTCTATTTATATATTTCTTTCAAACAAACATGAAAGTACCTAGAATTGACATCCTTTAAACTCCTTCATCCACCTCCATATCCATACATAATATTTTGTCCAAATTATCCAATTTAGCTACCAATTTATCCACTTTTGAGTTTACACCATTGAAAACTTCTTTATATCATACATTTAAGTTCCTTTTAATAAGCTTTAACTTTTCCTTAAAAGTAAATAATTTTCTCCTATTCACCTGAAATCCCTCGCCCCCACCATTCTTCTATCATTTTTATAAATTTAGGTGACTCTAGGCAACAAATAAAAAACTTAAATGACATAAGACTCCAGTTCAGAATGTTACCTTTTAATATAATCAAACGATTATCCAAAATATCCCTTTTTCCCACCAACTAGGAAGCTATGCTTCATCTTTAAATCATTTCCTCACTTAAAAGAAAGTGATATAGCCAACTCATAGATTGGCCATAAAACTAAACTATGTAAAGTTTTTTTCCAACTACTAGAACATCAATCAAGCCTATCTCATTAATAAATTCATGAAATTCTAAATGTTTTGTAGTATTCCCTTATGAAGAATGATAATTGCCATCTATACTTGGGAATTAGTAGTATTTAGATGCAATTATATACTATCTCCTATGCTTTTGGACTCTGAGAGAAATAAAGTTTTTGTAATAAAATCTTAGTTTTTTGTATTTCTTTTGCACATGATTCCTTTTTTCTTTTTATGTTTTTAAGGAAGGTAGCTAAAGAGCCAATATGGAGGAGGCCAAGAATCAAGATACTATTGAAGCTCACTTAAGTGAGGTCATTTATGCATGATTGAGCAAGACTTTGTTGAAAATAGAAATTTTCTTTTGAGCTCGCTTAATCGAAGTCACTTAGCCTTGCTTAAGCACGACCCTACTGCAAAGTCAAATTTGTTTGGGCAACCATAATCCAAACCCTTTAAAATTCATTTCAACATAGTCTAATCTATAGTAGTCTAACATCCCATTTTTAAAACAAATAAATTATATTTAGAACAAATAGTCCTAAATTAAAAATTTACCTTTTACTTTAAAAATATTTTAGTTTAGTTTAATTACAGTTCAGAATTTTAAATTTTATGAAGAGTGTTATTTAAATTCAAGAGATAATATGGAGCGAAGAAATTATAATGAATGATTTTGAGTAAAATAGTTTTGATAAATTGAGAAATAATAAATATAAATATATAAATAATAATATTTTGATTTTGAAGTAGAAAATTATAAAATAGATTTAAAATTTTTTAAAATAAAATAAAAATGAAACAAAAAGAACAGAAATAAAAGAAATAAAATCTAAAAATAATAATCTAAATTTTAGATGTAAGAAATAAAATTTTATTAAATAAATATAAATATATAAATATTCAAATAATTAAGATAAATAGATTTATAAAAATAAATAAATATTTTGATGAAGGAAAATATAGGAACAGGAGAAAAAAAATATAAACTAATTTATAGAATTTTTATAAAAAATCAAAAATAAAAAATAATAATTTTA
>JAMLFT010003505.1:0-21921 GCA_026544285.1 Pachyrhizus erosus | reverse complement strand
TATACATAATTTTTTTTTACTTAAATATAAATTTCGTTCCTAAAAAATAAAGTGATTTTAATTTTAGCCTTATAAAAAATTTTATTTAATAATTTAATAATGATGTTAATAGTTCAATAATTTATCAACAAAAAAAATCAAATATAACAATTTTATGTATTTTATTTTTATTAAACTGTAATTTTAAATCACTTTATCAATATAAATTATACGAGATTATCTAATATTTGATGACATGATAGATTAATAGATCTTCAATATTAATATTATGTTATCATTTAATGTTATTAATTGATAATATAATTAAAAATTTAAAAACTAAAATTAAATAAAAAAAACTTTAAAAAACTAAGAAAAATATTAAATTTTTCATGTACCAAATTTATATTTAATTTTTTTTTTCAAATTTAGACCAACAAGTTACCCCTTCCCCCCACAGGTGGGACCGAATTACACTAATAAATTTTCATATGAGACTACATTGAATCAAAATAATTTTGAATCTAAATTTTATTTATTCAATTTAGTATATTTTATATCGGGACCGGATTAATTGGAGTCGGTGTCAACCCATCATTCTCAATCTTAACCCATTCGGGCACTCCTTAAGAAATGGTAAATGTGAATTGAAATTTGAAAGCAATAGTTAGGTCATGTTGAAAAGTGACAACCATATTGATGCATAAATTATTTAATACGTTTTGGTGAGCGTCTCTAAATTTAATTTTGGATGATGTTAAATTCTAAAATAAGTTAGTCTATAAGAGTTGATTTTTTTTTTTTTTATATAGAAAAATAAGATTACTTTTGAAGTTTGATATAAATATAATTTCGGTAATAAATAAGATTTTATTATTCTATCAATTTTAATATTTTCAATATAAATGTTTTTGTTGAGTTAATGTTATGAAATTGTTTTAATTTTAAAAATGAAAATGTAATAGGAGATATCTAATATTGAAGAGTAGGAGAGATATCTGACACTGCATCCTCATTTACTTGCATCATGTGCCTTCATGCTGAAAAATATAAAAGAAACTAAACTAAAAATTGACTTTCAGTTTCGTTATAGATAGAAATTATTTTCTGTAATAATCATATACAAATCTCTTACCATTTAATAACTCGTTTGGTGGCAGAAATAAGATAAAAAATGGTACAAGAGTTATATAAAATAAAAATATGATAAACTTTTATATTATTTAATATTTAATGTACATAAATTAAACTATTAGACAATATATGTTATCATATTTTATATATAAAGGTTATACAATATAAAAATATGATATAAAATATACATTTCTCTTGTTTTAAATTATAAAAATTATTTTTAATATTTGTTTTTGACTTTTTATACATTATTTTATTCTAAAATTATAGAAATTAGATTAAAAAACAAATAAAAGATCAATGAATGGCATAATTGTTAATTAACATTGAAGGTTTTATAATAAATCGTAAAAAGGATGTCAATGAAGAAAATGAATAAGTGGTGAACGTTTTTGCACACCCCTTATATCCCAATGCCAAAATCTCTAAACAACAGCCACTTAGAGATGAATTTTCTCCGCTCCCCCATTGATTCTCTTAGACAAAATGCAGAATTCATCCTAGAAGGTTCACAAGCACCAATAAATTAAGTGGTGTAATTGTTGTAGTTATTTGAATTAATTAATAGTAGATCTCATGTTCAATATCTCCAAAGTCACACACTATTCTTTTTATTTTAAGTTCACCTTCGATGCATGTAACAGTGACAGTACGTACCGTGCATTTAATTTTACAGTTCTATCGATAGTAAACTCCATTAATTCACTTTCAACTTCCAACTCCTTTACCTTTAATAATTAATGCTAGTTTTTTGTGTTTGTATATATACACAACCTCTTCACAGTTAAGATTTAGGGCCCATTCTACATCTCTTGGTTTAAAATAGGACATGTACCTTCCTTTCTGCTTAACTTAATGTCCATATAAAAAGAAAAGAAAGAAAAATTATGTGATTATAAAGTTTTAAACCTTGGCAGGTTATATATTCTTAACTTCCTGCAGATAGAGAACGCAGTTAGGTTCTGTTCACAGTACCCGTCTCAATTAATACACCAACTTTGATAAAATCTGCACTGCTTCATTCAGCTGCTCATACCAATTTTGTGTTCATCAAGCTTCAGATAAATGGTATGTACATATTCTGATTCTGATTCTGATTCATTCTCTCTACATCTTTTTATTGGCATCCGTACGTGAAATTTAATTATTTATTCATACATCCTCTCCAAAGTTTGGCTGTTTTACGGCACTTGAAAAATGAAAATCAACCCAAATAAAACATGTCTTCTATCATTTCATATCGTTGCTATATCATTCTCATTTCATACAATAAGAAGATGCATTCCTACCTAATATTGATCCATTAATTGTGTGTTCAAGTCTATCAAATCATTCTGTTAATATAATTTGAGGGACTTGCCTGCTAAAAGATAACATCTCTGTCTTTAATCACTACTAATGCCTGAAACCTGTCACTGGATCACAGTTAAAGGTTGTATCCACGTTATGTTTTTAAAGAAGTTTATGGACTGATCTTTTTAAACGTGAGAAGAGAACAGAAATATTAGTATATAGAATAAGACGGAAAAATTTAGAAAATAAAGTGATAAATATGAATTCAAAATGATAAAGATAAAGTGACAAGATATTAGCTGGTCTGCGTTTTCAGTTTTATCTTGTATACATATGGAACTGCAACTCGTGCATAAAACCTATGTATTTTTAACACTTACTTTCATTTCACATATATTAATGTTTTAGTTTTAGAAAATTATATTAATTGACTTTGACTTTTTAATAATATTAATCTTTTGAAATAATTATTAGTTACAAATTTAAAAGTTAATCAATTTGAATTTTAAACGGAGAGTATAATAAAAAGTTTTTGAATATAATGTAATAAATAAAAGGCATGATTCTAAAATTTTCAGAAATCCTTCTAAGCATCACTTTGATATTTGCTTTGTAATTTTAAGTCCACAGTTACTAACTCTAAGTCCATATCCAAGAACCGACCGACAAATAGTGTGTGTTTGGACACAGGGTTTGAACGTGGGAAACCACGTCTAAATGGTTAAAAACGTGGAAGCAACCATGTATGGCTTCACAGGAGACGTGAAAATTCACGTCAAAAAACGCGTATATGCAAACACGCTGATTAGCAACTTGCGTTTAACTTTGGAATTTAAATGCTTCATGTCAGTTTTTGGTGGTACTCTTCCGTTGATCGAATATTTTACTTGTTGTAAGTATGATTATGCATGTCTGGACATAAAAAACCCATTAACTCATCCCACTTTGGGATGATTTCAATATTTCTTTCCTTCTTTATTTCTTTTCCGTTCTTATTTTTGGCTATTATTTCTATATCAAAATATTCCTTTCTTTTTTTTGCTATTATTTTTCTTTAGTATATATTCATATATAACAATTTTGATTTCTCATTTTTAAAAGAAATGATTTCTGCATATATATATTTTTTTTTTACGTAATTACATATCGTGTTCGTTTTATAACATGTATCCTTTCTGAAATTTTACGTTAAATTATTATATTTTTCTTTTTTTTAATTATTAATTTAAAGAAATTTTTAAATGTTTTAGTCAATGGTCAAATTCCTTCAACTAACACTGGACACACATAATGGAATATTTTTAATTTTATGTAATATATTTTTAACAATTAATTATTTTAATGTTAAAGGTTCTTAATACATTTAATATTATATTTTAATTTTTTATTATTGATAAAACAATATTTATTTATTAAATTATTTTAAAAATATTTTATATGTATTTATTTAAAATACTCGTGTGACACAAGAATACTTATTAGGTGCAGTTAAATGTCAAAGCAATAAACCTCTGAAGCTTTGGAAAAAATGGTTCAAGGCTGTCAATTGAATAGCATGATATATGAAAGAATTGCTAGATATATGAATTCGAGTTCCCGAGTTGTTAGAAACCTAATTATTCACGCAGGTTTAATTAAGTGGTTGTCTTTTCTTATAAATAAATAAGACAATTGTTATTATTTATTTGAAAAAAAAAATTTAGCAGTATACTTTTTAAAATAAATATTTTTTATTATTGGTAAATTTTATTTAGTTCTTTCTAAATATTTTAGGCTTATGTTTTATTTAGTAAGATTTAAATAAACTTGTCAAATATAATAAAAGGTGAGTGGAAAAGAGTGTTGTTATCATTTTTTTTTGTTTAAAGATGTATCAAAGCTCATTAATTTGGTGTTAACTCTTAATTAGCTTGATACTTGCAATAATTAATCAGTGCAAGTTATTAAAATTAACATGGACCTTTTTTTTTTTTTACAAGGCTATATGTGTATGTGTGGAGATTAAATCTCTTTATTGATTTCCACTTAGTTTTTTTTAGCATATTGTGAGTTCTCGACTTGTTTCATTGAGTGCTAGTACGAGGAAGAGCTAAAGTTGTAATTATAGCTAGGCCTGTCTTTTAACCTTGTAGATCGTTGCATAATGATTTCAAGGTTGCTATTACCACGACTTCAACAAGTAGGATCTAAACGGTGTAAATGGTGTTTTAATAATCATATAATTGTCAAATTGTAATTTTTCATGAGGTAATCAAGGCATAAACTTTCACTTGTATTTTCTTTTCTTTTCTTTCTGTTGTAGAAAAGATTCCGATGCATCAATTAGTTTCTTTCCAATTTTTCCTTTTTAGACAGTAATCACCTTACCTTTTCAACTTCAGTTTCTCATTTGCTCTTCCCTTCAGCAATATCACTAAAATTCAAGAGCTTAAAGGCTTTGTATTCCTCCTCTTTCGTAGTATGTCAATTTTATGAGCTGCAACTCTACTTGAGTTTTAGTGGCTTTTTAATATCCGCATCAAGTAGGTAGCTGCAACCTTTGACGTTCTTCTATATACCTCCAATTTAACTTTCTTCCATGTTTTTGTTTTTTTTACAATACAACATTAGTTAGTCTATAAAACTTCAAGGTAAAGAGGCATTTGGTGTTATATTTATTTCAAAATTATAATTAATGGACATTTTTTTTATAACTGAAGTTAGAACAACTCATGCCTATTATTTAAATTACTCACCACTAAACTCATCCTTGTGGGTTTATTAACGGTTATTACACTTTAGAATTAACACATGCTTTTACTTTTTTTCTTTTCTGTCCTTTTTTAATTATTGTTATCAATCAGTAGATTTTTTAATTATTATCAATTGATAGATTTCTTGAATGCTCAGCTCTATATATAGAAGGTTATTTAATGAAATCGGAGTTCTTAGGACATGCATTGGTTTTCAAAATTAATTAAACTCTATAAAAAATGAGTTGATTTTTTAATAGAAAAAATGAATGGATTTTTAAAATCTATGATATTGTCATTAATTAAATTAATTGTTGATTTATAATTTTGATAACACGCTATGCCAAAGGGGAACATGATGTTAGCTGACCTCATTGATAGCTTTTTCTTTTTTGAAGCTCTGTGCTTATTTGCCTAATATATACTATTTTCATTTTGATTTATACAACTACCTTTCTCATAAAGTATTTACTTGTATTTTATACTTTGGTGCTGCTTTGTGTTATGTACTTTACAGCTTCTTTTTAATGCGTGAAAATAGGATACAAATTTAAGTGTGCATGTTGAGCTATGCAAACCTGCATTATCGAATCATTAGTAATTTCAAATTTTGATAGAGACAAGTATTAACTGAATAATTTGAATAATGTATACATATTTGCTAACTAGATATATATGTCGTCATTTATTTCCTTGGATGCATGAATAGTTTTTTTTTCTCAGTAAAAGAGAATTTCATATATGAAGGTACTAGGAATACCCACCCATGTACAAGTATGTTGTATCAAAAATTGATGCACACAAATTATCAATAACAACTATAAAAGAGGTTATTTTATATTTAAGGAATAAAATCCAAAAATGAAACATAATCGCTCATTTAACCATGAATACTTTAATTATAAAATACTTTAATAATAAAAATTACTCCTATCTTTAATCAAAACCTAAGTTATATAGCATTTATTCCCCTTAGGTACGTACACCAAGATCATCAGTCATTAGTAGAATTTGTCATATCTGCTTCTTCACCAAATATCCACCCAAACTTGCACACCACTGTAGAAAAGAATAACCAAAAGTTGAATCATCGGACTTCAACCATGTCTAAGTGCGATAAATTATTTCTTGCATAATTTATTTTTGCACAAACAATTTTCTTTGAAAGGCAATATTTTTCCTATTTTTTCACAAGACCCACACAATTCCACACCAAACCGTCCTCCATCTAGCATTAGCCACTATATTTTCAATAAAGAAACGAAGTTGCTAGAAATGCATTTTAGCTAACACTAGAAACACCAATTTAATGTTAATCAACTCATTACAAAATTTTTAAATTACCTTTACTTTGTGGCGCCAAAGTAGAACATGATTGATTGATTATTTCTCAATATCGCAGAAAGCACACTTAAGATCATCTTCAAACATCTCTACATGTCTATTTCTAAGGTTGTCACATGTTGACAATCTATTCTTAGACAATCTCCATAAAAAAAAGTATGTATTTTTTGGAGGATTTTATCTACTAGATTATAGAGAAGAAATTATCATCGTTGTTGCTTACATTCTCTTAGTATAAAGCTACATATGGATATTTTACTAAAAAAAAAAGCCTTAATTGGTTATGCTTCCACCACCATGAATCCGAATAATGTCTCTACATTCTCACCCCATCTAATTCCTCTTCAAGTCTGTCAACATCATTTTTTTCCCATTCAAACCATTGTCTACACCACCCTAGCTTCCACCTCAATATCTCCCTGTCTTTTTCACCTACATTTGCAATAATCCCATATACTTATGTGTTAATGATTGATTCCCTAACCATATGTCACTATAAAACTTATATTTATCTCTCATGCCAACTTTCCTCTCCAACATTGCATCAAACCAATGTGTATAATTTATACCTCCATAAACTTTACGTAAATCTCTCAACCACATTGATGTTTTTTATGACGAATATATGACCCAAGTCCCCCTCCATATTTTGATCCCAAAACTTCATTCAACAAACTTCCATTATCATGTATGAGTTCCTGTAACATCTTACTTTTAATATAATAAAATTATATTTAGAAAAAATATCTTTAAGTTAGAAATTTACTTTTCACTATCTAAATAGTTTAGTTTAGTTCAATTAAAGTTTAGAATTTTATATTTTATGAGAAATATTATCCAAGAGATAATATAGAAAGAGAAATTATAATTAGTCAAGTTGAAAGATTTGAGTAAAATAAGTTTAAATAAATAAAAATATTTTAATTTTTGGAAAATAAAATAGATTAGACATTATAGACGAATAAAAATAAAACAAGAAAAAATAAAAATAAGAGAATAAGAATCTAAATTTTTAGAAGTTAGAACTATAATTTTATTAATTAAATATAAATAAATAAATATTCAGATAGATGAAATAAATAAATTTTTATCAAAATAAAATAAATATTTGGTGAAAGAAAATATAGAAACAAGAAGGGAAAAATATAAATTAATTTATAGGATTTTTGAGAAAATTAGAAAACTAAAAATATAAATTTTAAAATTAAAATAGAAAATAAGAAAGTTAAAGAAAATGAGAAAATAAAAGGACAAAAAGAAAGGAATGGGCGTTGGGGATTGAACCCAAGATCCTAGTCTGGTAGCAAAACACGCTACCAACTGGACTAGGCACCCTAGGCAGGAAAATAAGTCTAAAGAAAATATATGTGATACAACAAGTGAATAAAATGAGAAAAATAAAAGTGGAGTAAGGAAAAACGTTGGGGGATGGATTCAAAACGCATGACATTAGGGCAGATAATAGAAAGTGGAAGTAGGGATTAACATTTGACCGCTAGCCTCATCACTGAAAACTTATGCAAAATAAAAATACATAAGCAAACGTTAAAAATGCAAACTGCCATTGAAGTTGTTCCGTCAGCTCCTTCCTTCTTGAGACCAACCCACCCCACCTCACCTACAATCCTCCTCCGCAGCAGCTCTGTCTCCTACATTTGTGCCTCGCCACCTTCACCCATCCACGACGAATATTTTAAGCGCAAAAAGAGGGATTGAGGCTCTATGAAAATGTAGCAGACGAGGGAAGAAGAAGAAAAAGAAAAACTAGAGGGAAGAACTTGAAAATTCCCCACGAAAATGAACTCCATTTCTTTGTTTTTGTATCCAGAAAGTTTCGTCGAGTCCCAGGCTTTCTTTTGGTACCATTAATTTAAAGAAAGAGGAGAAGAATCACGTTTTAGCTTGGTCGCCAGAACTTCGTTGAAAAAGCTTAAACCCTCGCAGGAAATTTGAATTTCAAGTAGAAGAAGTTGTTTATTTTTCATTTTGATTTCACGAATTTGTTCCTAATAATTTTTCTTACATAATAGTATTCTTATTTAGTCAAAACAATGAAGAAATTAACCAAATCAAAAATTGAAATTTTACCCAAAAATTAATCCTCTGTCCAATAGAGATAATCTACTCTCAAGTAATAGAGGAAACCTATGAAGGGGAGGGAGAGTAGGGGAGACAGTTTGATTCATGGGGAATAAGGAAACAGTGAGGAAGAGAGAGATAGAGAGGAAGAAAGAGGAAAGAAGAAACAAAAGAGGAGGGAGGAAGAAGACAATAGGGGGGTGAGGATAATAAGAAGAGAGTGCAAAGAGTAAGTCAAGAGGGGGGTGTGTGTGAATAGTAAAAAATGAAAAAAATTAATTTAAACTCAAATAAACTGAGTTAGGATAATAAATATAAGGATAGAAAATTATAGAGAAAAAGAAGGAAAGAAAGAAAAAGGAGGAAAGAAAATAAAGACAAAAATATTGGAAGAAGACAATTTTACCTTTTTCTTGTTTTTCTGAATGTAATTCTTGATTAAATTTTAGCATCTATTAGTTAAATGAAATAGAATAAAATATGAAAAAAAAATAGAAGAAAAGAATAGGGTAGAAAATAAAAGTCTTGAAAAAAGACCATTTTACCCTTTAATGTCGTCTTGATTTTAATATGTGATATATTATTTGAAATTTTGTTTAATTATAATTTTGTTGTTCCTACATTATCTATTGATGTTTTATTGCCTACATGGATAATAAAGGTGAAACTTTATTACCTCTACCAATAGTAGAAGAATTTATAAGATATTGACAACTGTCTCAGTTAGACAGTAAATTACAGAAATAATCTTAGGGTAGACGATGAATTGAGAATTTATCTAGACAAAAATTGAATGAAACTAGGGTTGGTTATTTAAAAGTGATAATAAAATAGAGTTGTTACAAGACCACACTGATAAAATGAAAGTCAATACAAAAAAAGCTTGACGACTAGAGAAGATGATAGTAAAATAAGTCAAAATCTCTAACGAGTGAGAAATAAGAATGGAGATTGCAATGATTGATCACAGAAGATACCTAAGAAATATACGCAGACTCTAGTGAGTCCTTGGGGATAAATAAGGTGTCAAGTTGTGAACCGCTTAGAATAAAGAGGGTGTCACAGAACCGGCTTGACGTCCTTGACAAAGCGGAGCATTATCAATATTCGATTAAGAGTATCTTGGATTAGTACCAGACAGGATATGTACTTTCGATCATCAACTCAAAATGCAAACTTGGACTATTGTTAATATGATCGTGTAAGTCTTCTTGGAGCTAGTAGTATTGGAGGCTACGAAGGGCCCTAAAACGAGTAAAATCCCTAATTAGGCACATTACGATAAGATGAGTGTCTACGGTAGCTAGAGATGATGTATACTTATATGTGTTTGCTTAAAGATAGATGACTCACTCCTAGAACCCCCCATATTTTAGATACAAATGGCGAACGAGTTTCAACCACTTGGCAATAATACCCTTGGAGGGTCGACGGACGCATGACATGACCAGTGGAGACAATACATTCATGAGTTGTGTCAAATTTGCTTTTAGACTTCTAAACATCATAGTCCCATGACAATTCCATTATATAGACATCCCAATAGTCCTATCTCAAACCCTACCACCTAGATATACAAGAGTTTCTCTATATTTTCCTGTAGTTCATCAGCACGCTCAAACGCCTCTACACCAAGACTCATTCATAGGTTCAATCTCAGCAAATGGTCAAGGCAGAGGAGAAGAATCCTCAGAAGAAGAAGAAGATCCTTTGAAGTGTTCGGGCTAGGAATGTTTGAAGGAACATAAATGTTTTGATCATCTTAGACTTTTTACTTTTGTGTAATGTACTAGTTAGCTACTTTGGAAGAATGTAGTAATTATAATTTGACTTGATCTTATCATGTTGAATGAAATATTATAATTAATATTAATCTACTTGGATATGATGGTGATAGTTATGTCTATTTTAAATTATAACCCTTGGCAAAACTATTAAAAATTTATCCGAAATAAAATATTTAGAACAAATTTCCTTAAAATATAATGAATAAACAGGGTGTTACAACTCCCATCTCCACTTAAATATTCATTAAAAATGAATATATTTTTTATCCAAAGCCCCCTTGACTTTTTGGTTGACAAACTTTTTCCCAACCCTTCCAACATATTTTCCTACTCCCTTCCTCTTTATTCAACAAAAAATTCTTTGTATATTGATAGTGATCTTACCAACACATATGGGCACTTTAAAGAAAGAAAACAAAAACAAAGACAAAAATGACAGTATGAAATTAATGAGACACTCTCCTCGCAAATGACAAGCCTTTATGTTTCCAACCACTTAACTTTTTTTTGTATTTTTCAGTGATATGATGTCAAGTTTCAACTTTCTTAGGGTTTGAACCAATGGGAATTCCTAAATATACAAACAAAATTTGTAATAACTTAAAATTCAACAAATGAGCATACCTCTCTGTGACCATATTTTAAACTTTGATAATTCCAAACTTACTTTTGAAGAAGTTTACCTTGAGATTGAACACAAGTTCAAAGCATCCTAAAATTGTCTAAATAGTCAACATATTTGTTAAAGATGTCTCTCCCAAAAAAAATTATGTTGTCGACATATAGAAAAAAATTCACTTGCACGTTTTTATCACCCATAAGAAAGCTTTTGAAGAGGTTATTTTCAATGATTTCTCTTATCATCCCATTCAAAACTTCTGCCATTATGTTAAACAAAAAAAGGTGCTAATGTGTTCCCTTGTCTAAGCCCTTTTGATACCACAAACTCCTTAGTTGAACTACCATTGATCAATACCGACACTTAACTACATTCCAAGCAACAATTGATCCATTTAATCCACTTTCTATCAAAACCCAACTTTGGAGCATGTATAACACAAAATCCCAACTTACCTAATCATATGTCTTCTCATAGTTAACCTTGAAAATTATGCATTGCTTCTTCATCCTTTTTGCCTCTTCCACTACCTTATTTACTACTAGAGCATTATGTAATAAATACCTTTCACAAAAAAAAAACACATTTTCGATGATCAATGACACTTCACCCAACACCTCTTTTAGCCTATTTGAAAGAATTTTGACCAGTATTTTATACATACATCCAACATGAGAAATTGACTTAATTTCTTTCAAATTTTGTGATCAATTACTTTTGGTGTAAGAGAGATGAATGAAGAATTACACCCCCTAGAAAAAGCACCATGCTCATGATACTCATGTAATAATCTCATAATATCCCCTTTTAAAAGCTTCCAAGTCTTTTTGATAACTTTGAAATTGTACCATCCAGGTTCAAATTTTTCAAACAACCACAATCCTAAATTGTCTCTTTGACCTCACTCTCTTCAAATTTGGTTATAAAAATGTATTATCTCACAAGAAATTTGCTTAAATCTCACCTCCTACAACCTTGGCCTATTCTACTCATTTTCCTTAAACTTGTCTTCAAAAAATTGCCCCATTTCCACTTTGACTCTACTTGGTTCCTCAACCTAAACCCTTCTTATACTCAAACCCCTCAAAGTATTTCTTTTTCCTCCTTCTCCAATTCACACAAGCATAAAAATAACTTGAGCTATGGTCTCCTTCCTTTGTCCATTTCACTCTTGACTTTGGTCTTTAGAATGACTCATTACATGTAGCCACCCTCCAAAACTTCTTGAAGTTTTTTTTTTCCTATTTACCTCTTCCACTTCAAGATTTCCTTCATCTTCTTCGTATATGAATCAATGTGAGAAGATGATTATCACTAATGTGAGTAGTATCTCATTAATGTTTATGATGACTTTCTATGACTTATTTATTACAATTTTAACATAATACTTGCTTGTGGAGAAGAGGGTCCAAGAATGTTTTAATACTATTAAGATTGGTGTGAAAAATATTGATACATATCTTCTAATATTTTACTCTATTGTCCCATATAAGTCCATATTTGAATGATAAAGACTTCTTGCTTTAGTTTCCTAAGAGCAAAGTTTACATATCACATTGCATGTCTTGCCTAAATAAGTTTATGGATCTTTTACCTTTATAGTTCTCTCATTATCTATTCTTTATGATTGTAAATTAAATTTCATCAATACAATCTATTTTAATTTTAACAGATTCCTAATCATATCATTGTCACATATATTTTTTATTTTGAAATATATATAGTGAAATCTGCTTTGGGTGTTTTCTTGTAGGACACAAAAATTGTGCTCTCAAAGCCATTAACACTTGAAGGCCAATCAGATTCTCAGGAGCATTATGAATCTCCAAATATTTTACAACGGATATTAAGTCTCTTTAAGAATATGCGACAAGGCTCTGATCTCTCATGCTTCAAGGCAAGTTTATGTTTTACTTGAATTGAAACATATATATTAAATGATTTTTGCTAGAAAAATTTTAGCATAAGAAATGATTCCTAGTTAAAAGAAAGGAAAAATTTGTGTCTTCTAAAATCCAAGAATCTTAATTACAAATAGTTCATATATATATATATAGATCACTCCAACAAAAAAAAAAGTAGATGTTTATAATTTATCATATATGAAAATTGATCAACTTTTTAAAACTTAGAAATTGAAATGATGATATTAAATAAAAAATATTTAATAAGCAAAGAAGATACTCAAATACTTAAATATTTTTATTTTATCTCGTTTTTACTTTTTAATTCATGAACTTGTGAATATTTAAATAAATTTGTTTTCATTAATGATTATGATAGAGTTATTTTAGATTTAATTCATCTAGAATATGGTTTCAAATTAAAAAATAAAGTGAGTAGTCATAGTTTTTAATTAAAAATTAATGATTAAGATTTAAATAATTTATAATTTATTATATATGTGTATGTATTTAATCACAAATTTAACTGTTGATTTTCAATTAATAGATAAAACTTTTTTATTTTTATTGTTTAAAATAAGGATTTGACAGTGAAAAATGTTCTTTAGAAGATAAAATATAGTAATTATTAATTATTAATTATAAAAATAATTATTGAGATTATAATAAATTTTATTTTATATTTTTATATGTATTTTATTTTATCACTCTAAGAAGTCAAATCCCTCAAGTAAAAGCTCATATAGAATCATTGTAGAATAAAATGCTTGCACTTAAAACATTTTGGGCCCTTTACGTTCCTTAGCTGACAGTACCCACGGGTTTGTAAGGCCCATATTTTTCATCACAATTCATAAACAACCGAAGATGATATTTTGTAATTTAAAAAAATGAAATTTACTTGTTGAATTTGTATTGGTCCACAGCTGCCACCTGTGTTCAATATGCCAAAATCACAGCTACAGTGCTATGCAGAATCTGTATATTGCACATCCTCAGACTTGCTAAGCAACCTCAACAGTGGCAAGACACCACTAGATAGACTTATATTAGTTGTAGCATGGAGTGTTTCTACCATACGCCCTCTAAGGTTTGGAGTTGCTCCCTACAATCCCACTCTTGGTGAGACTCACCATGTTTCCAAATCAAACCTTAATGTCTTACTCGAACAGGTACTAAGTAACTGTTTTTTCATCTCACTTTAATTAAACACTTTTTCATGTCACGGTCTTATGGCCACAAATCTGCACAACCTTTTCTGTTTTTCAAAGATAATTGTATTATAGGATTTATATGCATGCTTTGTTTGAAGATTTCACACCACCCTCCGGTATCTGCCCTCCACGCCACTGATGACAAGGAAAAGATAGAAATGACATGGTGCCACTCTCCGGTTTCAAAGTTCAATGGTAAAATTCTTCAGCATATATGTTGTGTCATAAAATAAAAATCAACTTCTATTTTATCTAATCTATCTTCTATCTATATGAAAACCATCCAGCATCTGACACATGTCATTTTCACATAAAATTTGTACCCACTTTTTTTCCCTTTACCATTGACTCATTTTTTTTAATGCTTTCTCCTTTTCTTTCTCTTGCCTGTGCAGTGCACAGGCACACTCCTGGTATATATAATATATTTAGATAAATAGTAGCAATTGACACCAGGTTTCAAACATCTTTCCATTCTTGTTTTTGCCTCAGTCGATGATTTGGAACATGGATGTTCTAATTTTCTGTTACTTAAAACTTTGAATTGTAATTAAAATTTACTTATTCATAACTAAACCAAATATGTAGGTACTTCAATAGAAACTAAGGTGCATGGAAAACGGCAGTTGAAGCTCCACAATCATGGAGAAACGTATGAAATGAATTCTCCTAATCTGGTTATCAGAATTCTTCCAATCCCTGGAACTGATTGGGTCGGCAATGTAAGTATTCGGTGCCTAGAAACAGGCCTAGCGGCAGAATTAAGCTATACGAGTCAATCGTTCTTTAGATTCGGGGCAGGTCGAAGACTGATTAAAGGGAAGATCTTTGATTCGTTGTCTATGATGATTCTATACAAAATTGAAGGTCATTGGGATAGGTATTTGTATCCCTCTTTGAAGTTTTACCAATTACATGTGTGTCATCTGAAAGCATACCTTTTGCCTATTCTTTTTCTTTTTTATATATTAAAAAGCAGTTCTTGTCAATTGTTTACTCATAATATTTTGGTGATATGATCCTAATCCCACAAAATGTCGCAGTACTGTAACAGTGAAGAATATGAAGAATACTACAAATACAGAAGCAAGAGTGATATATGATGCAAAAGAAGTTATTTCTAAGCTTCAAGCTCCTATTGTTAAGGATCCTGAGGTAATAACTAGATATTCACTTGCTTGTGTTAGATTGTCTCCCTCTATTTTTCCACAAACTGTGATTTACTTATTGTCTTCCTTTACGAAGTCAAGTATCAAAAGGAAGTATGTTGAGTGGTATAAGTATACAACACTCTTTTCTTAACTATGGTCTTCATTAACAAATCTTATTTTAAAGAAATATTCTTTTGTCAAATTCTCTTGCTGAAAATGTGAATGTGCATGTCTTCCTAAGTTTGATATGAGATTGTGTTGTTCATTATCAGAGTGTGTGGCCAACAGAAACAGCCCTTGTTTGGGGTGAGTTAAACCAAGCCATCCTCAGCAAAGACTGGGAAAAAGCAAGAGAAGCAAAGAAAACTGTGGAGGAAAGACAGAGGGAGCTCTTGAGAGAAAGGGAGTCAAAGGGAGAAAATTGGGTTCCAAAGCACTTCATGGTGTCTTATAGCAAAGAAGAGGGTTGGGGTTGTTCACCAATTCAAAAGTCGGTTCCAAACGCCCCAATTGTCACCTTCTAATTTGCCAACTGTATCTGTATGTTTCAAAACTGTTACCTGTTTCCAGAAAAATTATTCCACTTTTAGTATTATTTCTATGTTTTAAAAGTCATTAAGAGAATCTGAACTATCAATGTCATCAATATAGCTAGACCAATCTGATTGTTATAAAGAGCAATAAGTCAAACCCGTCGTGGTTATGATCAGGAAAAGAAATCATCCAAGTTGTTTCCAATAAAGGAATATACTTGGAACACCGATATTATCTTTCATTGAATTCATGATAAAGAGAAGCAAGCACTTGCGGATGAAATATAACTTTAGCTACCCAACTCCAACCATTTCATGAATCAATCATTTCCCATCATTTGCGTTACCAAACAGTTATAGTATTTATTGCTAAAATAAATTAAAAATTTTGTTGTCGCTAACTCGTGTATCATATCCTAAAAAATTTGCAAGTTCGAGATTGTAACCTAAAAAATAAAGAAATCAGGATTTCAATTGCTGTACTTTCATCTAATCTGTTTGCCCCTTAAATATCCATGATAAGGTATACTATTCCAATAAAAGCTAAGTATATGAGTTACTTAATTCAACCCTTTTAAGCCATATTGATATACTTTTTTAATGATCCGGGCTAGGCCAATCTACAGCAAAAAATAAACTTTATTTTCTTGGTTTGCATCTGTCTTCATAGCTTATAGTTAAATGAATTGGCTCCTATACCAAGAATAAAAACAACATGAAAAAATGAACATATTAATAAATTACAAAACAAACAACTAATGAATAGTCCCACCGAAACACTAAATATTACTTAGTACAAAAGGTATCATTAATTAAATGATTTAACTCTTAGATACAAATTTTAAACACACATAATATGCATAATACTTAATAGACAACACAAATGTAAAATAGACAGATAGATCGATCTGCAAACTAACCAGCCTAATCCACAGACTAAACATACTAATGAATTCAGTAAACCAGTTGAAAAGGGCCGCCTCCAATTAAATAGATGGCATATTTCTGGACCCACAACCTGCACAGATTATAGGATAGGACTTATATTCTCATCTTGATTTCTAATATATTTAGAAGATTGAGTGAAGGCGAATAAACAAAAATAAAAATATAAATCTAAAGAGAATTAACCAAACATTGCAAGATAACCTATCTCTCGCATATTTATCTCACTTTCAGTGTAAATAAAATTTGGAGTTGAAAATGCAAGTCTAATTCCTCTGATAACATGAAAGGTAAGGAAATTAACTGAAACAATTGTTTGAATTTTTAATAATCAATACAGCACCTTACATGTCTTAGCCCTATCTGGCTGCCTAATCCAAGGTCTTCCAAACATCATGAACTTTCTTGCCAATCCGATTCACTTCTCCTATGGAATGGCTTCTCTGTTATAGTGTCCAAGATAGGTTTCCAACGTTGCATTTTACAAGGGCTTCGTCCTCCAATATTCATCTTACCAACACCATATTGCTCTGCCACCCTAGCTCTACTAGGACTCCTGGAGGGTGAACTCCAAATTGTTTGGGTTTGGCTTGACAAAGGACCTGATTTAGCTATTGCAGTGAGTCTCTTTGCAAGGCCAGCAAGGTCCACAGGAGAAACATCAGGTTGTAGTACTGAGTATGGTAGCATGAAATACACTTGCCCGGGTTGGAGCTGGGTGTCTGCGTCCATTGATTTTGAGCAAGGGGAAAGAAGCTGAGTAGAAGTGCAAACAAAGTGTTTTGGGGTGTACCCAATTACTTGCCTCGCTGAAACTGGTTGATCAAAATCCTCTACATGACCATTGAAATGAATCACACGGATATTCTTTGAAGTGGAAGATGAGTTACAAGAAAAACAAACCCCCATCTCTCTTTGCTGTAGTTGCTAAATGGATAAGTGGTCTCATGTTTATTGGTGTAGATAATATTTTAGTGTTTGCGTGTGTGCATACAATAGACAAGTAGGGTTTGACTTATTGATGATTTAAATGATATAAGTGCATCTTTTTTAAGCCTTTTACAAATGAAATTGGTGGTTACCTAAGTGGCGCTTTCTCGGACCAAGTTGTTTGTATTAATCCACTTGCAGCATCATTGACACGAAATGAAAATGCCTCACATGCAGCCAACGATGCATTAATTCGACGATAATAACTGATTGTTTTCAAACTAGAAGAGCATTTCTAACCTAACCGTGCGAAATATGAAACACAAGCTCCTTGGTCCCCTTGCCCACTAAATTAGTTACTTTGCCGTTCCGTTTTATTTTCTTAAGCTGATGGAAGCTTTGAAGCGTGGAAACAATCCAAGTCAACTCAAGCTTATCAATGCATGAAGAGACAACCCCAATAATAACGAGACTCTGCCACTTGCCTTCTGAAAGAACTTGCAAGTGGCAATTCTCTGTTCACTCTATCTTTCTTTTCAACTTTTTTATAAAATTCTTTTCAATTAAGCCTGTCTCTAAATATCCAATAATGCGCTTTTAAGTCAAACTTGTCTCAAAAGCAATCGACACTTATCCATTTTATTGGTGACGGGTACTTTTTACTAAAAATAATTCTATTTAGATCTGATAAAATTATTACGAAAAGGAAAACTCTTAATTCAAATATTTACTCTAACTACTTGTTCAAGACAAGAACTCATATACTGATTAAACTAGAATAAGTTAATTTAAAGCATATTGTTCTTACCATCTCTTTTGGTCCAAACTACTCAGATATTGTTCTTACCATCTCTCAAAGGCAAAGCACACCATGCTTCACGGAGACATCAACATTAAGTTTATAGTAAATACTTACTGAGATTTTGTGTAATTTATTCTTAAATTTAACCCATAAGTATTTTTGCGATGAGGTAACTTGTTCTCAAAGGATTAATTTGACTGACATATATTCTGACTCACTTTACTTTGGCAAAAAGTACTCTTTTTTAATTATTTTCATGTGTTTCTCGCCCGTGTGGCAACGTGGGCGGCAACTCGTAAATCTACATGTTAATTAGTAGAAGTTTGACGGTGAAGATGAATTAAGTGTGGAAAAGACAAACCTGTTTTTTCTTTCAGTATAGCTGTTTCTTGTATTTTGTGTGTTAGTTTTCTTGCTCATTTCTCAAATCTCAAACATGTTATTTTTGTGTATATAAAAAAAAAACGTGTTATTTTCGTTTTGCGATAAAGGAAATGTCGTTTTCAATGACAACCCTAGACAGTAAAATAATGGTCTTGCAAATCGTTGATTTGAAACATTATGACACATGTCATCAAAACCTGTGTAATCAACAGGTATAATTTTAACTTTAAAAATTGTTCTTCAATTTATATATTTATTGTAAAAAAATTTAAAAAATTCACAAATTTATTATTATTAGATTAGATTAAATAAATTCTTTAGTATTTTAATCTCAGTTTTTCTTTTTAATTTAACAATTAAAATCAATTATTCGATATTTCACAATCAACTTCTTAATCTAAAAAAAGTAATATTTTATTTATAAAATCGATTCATTAAGATTTTTATAGTTATAAATATTTTTTTTATTTTAATTCTTATATTTTTAATCATTATAGTAAGAATTAAAAAAATAAAATAATATATGTAAAGATTAAAAGAAAATAAAATTAATATGTATAAAATTAAAAATAAATATTTATAAATATAAAGACTAAAAGAAAGTTTTATAATTATAAAAATTAAACCAAAAATACACCAGTTCCCTTTCTGTGTCGTTTGTCATGGATACATATAGGTGAGATTTTATTTTTTATTTTTTAAAAAAAGAACAAATACAAAATGAAACAGAGTGTTGGTTTCTGTAAAAAGTAAAAACAGAAGTGCCGCTTTGATTGGGGCAGTCGCCGCATGACCAAAACTAAGGTCCAATGCGAGCAGATTTTCAAACTCAGAATTTTTAAATAACAAAATTCTTTAAAAAAGAAAGAAAGAAAGAAACAGCAGTTTATGAGAACGTAATAAACTATATACAATAACATGTTTATATTATGTATATACTTCAAATATTAAAATATGTTTAAACTATATCCTAAAAGCAATGCGATGTGACCATAAAAAATTAATGAATTTTAAAAAAAAATTGTGGAAATAAATAAAAAATTATAAACATTTTCATTAAATTATGTATACATTTAAAAATAAATGAAAATTCAATTAGCTATTTGTTAAAATTTTCTTTCTGAATACTGAACTATTTACTTGACTTGCAATGACGCGTTGTTGAAGTTTAAAAATCAAATATTTCCTACGTTTTATAATAAGTGTTATTTTAGAAAAAATTTTATACAAATCAAAATAGTTAATAAAAAAGATGTGAGTGAATAAAAATTTTAGAAAATTAATTTTAGCATTATTAATTAATTTATTATTTTTGTTACACATCATTATTATTAAGAATATGAATGAGAAAAAAATTAATTTATATTACATAAAAATTAAACATGATACTTTTTTTTTCTCAAAAATAACATTTATTATAAGATAGAGGGAGTGATTTTTTTTTTTAATTTGAAATCAAAAAATAGATAAAGAATTAGGATTCTTTTTCTTGGTCAAAATTGGAGTTTTATTTTGTGTGGATGAAACTTGGGCAATAGAGCACGATAATGTTCATATTTTTTAAAATGTTATGGAATGTTTGATTAGAAAAAAAATGTAAGATGAGTTATAAATTTTAAGATTGTAGAATTTAATTAGATCTAAATTTATATTTTAATATTGTGTGGTGAAAACTGTTCTTCACTTATATATTTTATTTTGGTATTATTTTTAATTGATGTAGAATTTGAATTTTTTAAATAAAAATAACTTCAATAAATTAGTTATTCATGTAAAAATATTAAAATTTAATCTTAGAATCTATTTTTTTTATCTGATTTAAGTTTCAAATTTTGTAAAATATATTAATGATTGTTCCAAATTTCTGTAAAAAAAAAGAATCGTCCTGATGTTAAATATTTTTGTTAGCATACTTTTCACTGAGTTACTACATTCTTGGTGACTCAATCTAAAGATTTTTTTATTAAGTTATGATAATTCCCTTACAACTATTCTAATAGGTGTTGGGTAGTTTTAATGTTCTGAATTAATAAAATGGAATCCTCATTACTATAAATACATGTCCTATTATATCTTTTTCTTTATTAAAACGTGAGATTTTATCATTGTTTGACAATAATCATATTTTTATCACTGTTGACTGAACTATGTCAATGTTTTAATGATAAAATATTTTGAATGTTTCCTCAAAAAAAAATTGAATGCATTCTATAATATGAAAATGAGGCATATTTTATAAAAATGCATTTTTGTTCTTATGAGGAGAACTAAGAAGAGAGACAATCGGGCCCAAAAAGCCTAAGACCCGAGGTTAAAAAACGAGATCAATAAAATGGGTTCTGTATACCAGATTAGTTAGGGTTCGAAGTGGACCATGGGCTGAGCCCAATTAGGACCAGCCTCTTGAAGAACAAAGGGGACACCAGATGAAACAGAAACAATAAACAAATAAAATAAAACTCATTGATAAAAAGTGAAGAGGTTCAATCGTAACCCAAGGCCCAAGGCGTTGCTCGCTATTTCTTCTTGCTTCTTTGCTTCTATTGATTTCTCCCATGTTATCTTGCCTTTTCTTATTCTCTCTCTTTTCTTTCTTTCTTTTTTTTTTCTTCTGTTTATCCTTTTCTTTTTTCATAATTGCAACGACAATGTGTGTGTATTATATGTGCTTTTTTATTTTTATTATTAGAGAATTTATAACAACTTGTGTACATTATTCAATCAATTCAATTTGATTTTTGAAGTATTAGATGTGTGTTTTAAATGCGATTTCTAACACAAAATTATATAAATGAATAAGTCACAAAATTTAAAATTTAGGTTAAATAAATTAGTAAGTGGATGTTTATTTTAAGCTAATCATACTTTTTATACACATTTAGTATTAATCTTTCTTTTATAATGGATTGACATTCAATATAATCTAACGATGTTTCAAACAAATCTTAAGTTATTAAATTATTTTTAAAAAATTAATTAGATCTTAATAAAAAAATGACCTGGTTTTTTATTTTGTAAAAATATATACATATAAATAATTTTTAAGAATTGATTTAGAATGTCTTAAAATTACTAAAAATCATAATTTATG
>JAMLFT010003504.1:0-21926 GCA_026544285.1 Pachyrhizus erosus | reverse complement strand
ATAATTTTATTTTAATAATAATTTTTTTAATGTATTTTCTATCTTAATTTTTATCTTTGACATTTTCAATTTTCAAAAATATTTTTTTTATTCGTATAAAATAACTGTGTATTAAATATAATTATCTTGTATATATTGTTTAGTTAAAAATTAATATTTAAAATTTTTATCATCTTTATTTATCTTTAATGTAAAAGATTAAAGTAAAAAATATATAAGTTTTTGAATAAAATGAATGTCTAAGAATAATTCACTAAACATTTTAAAAATTATTTTTACTAATGACTTATCCATACCTCTTCAAAAAAAACATGAAAATAAAAAAAATATTAATATGAAGTTGACATTTTATATTCATCATATCTATCAAATATTAATATAGAGTTAATGTTTTATTAATATATTGTGTTTTTCAGCTATTTACAATAATTAATATAAAATTAAAAAAACAAACTATTCTTATAAAATGTCTGAATGACTCTTAATTACGATACATACTTATTAATGATTAATACTACAAATATTTTGTGCTAAAAAATATGAAATTAAAATAAATAAAAACTCAAATTCATAATAATTACATACATCAAAATTATTTATAGGTATTATTTAATTAGATATGATTAAAAATAAAATATAAACACAAAAAGTACTCTTCGATCTCCTTACTTTTGTTTTGCATAACCACTTCAGGACATACAATTCTACTATAATTATTTCCTAACCAATACTTCAACCATAATTTTCTCTTTCCTTTTTTATAATTTTTTTATGATCTAACCCTTTTAATTTATAATTTTCTGATTAGATAAATAAATTTCATCCATATTTTTGTTTTATATAATCGTTTTATTTTACTTTTTTACTATCTTATATACCGATAAAATGTATAGTCACAGTGACATATAAAAATAAGGAATAAATCAAGATTTTGATTTAAGAAAATAAAACATATATTAAATTATTTTTGAAAATAATTATAAAATTTAAAATAATGGACTATTATTTAAAATGATATGTTTTTCTATAAAAAAATAATATATCATTTTAACTTAATAGTTGATTAAATTTTGGATTGGTATCACATTTAATTAATTTAAATTATTTTTTAATTAAATTAGTTTTATATATTTGATTTTATATTTAATTTTATTATAATTATTTTTATTTTAAATTCAATTATTTTATTAAAATATATTTTCTATTAATTTATTTTTAAAAAGATTGTATCTATTAACTTAAGTTATATTTATAATTTAACCTTAAAAAATTATATATAAAAGTTAATATTTTTAATCTTTATGTTTATTATTCTATTAATATGTAATAATATTTATGTTAATAATATTTTTAATATTTATGTTCAAATCGTATTTAAATAGAAGATCTTAATTTTAATATTTTTTCATGATTTAATTATAAATTTTGTATAATTTATTTATGAAATAATTTATGAAAATTTAATATATATTTAATTTATATTATTTTAATATTTTTAATTAAAAAAATAAAATATGAATAACAATTTGATATCGTGATTAAAAATAAAAATAATAAATAAATTTTATTTTCACAATGTGACAATAAAAATTATAACAAAATAATATCATTCTATTATCAAAATTTTAAATTAAATGAAACATCAACTAACAAATATTTAAAATCACCTAAATTATACAAAAATATCATTAACATCTTATTCTTCAAAGTCCCAAATACAATTAATATATTATACTTTTTATTTATTATATTTCTCAAAATCTAAATATTTTATCACAACTTTTATCTTCCTAAAAGATACAAAAGTTATAAATAATAAAGTAAAAAAATAATGAAAAATATAAAAAAATAAAATATAAAACGAACTAAATGTCAAGAAAGAAAAAGATTAAGACATTATAAAAAATACAAAAATGAAAAATAATAGATATTTATTTAAAATAAAATAAATTATTTTATTTGTTGAAAACGATATTTTTTTCAAAAAGAGATCATTTTTATTTGAATCATATAAGATAGTAATAAAAAAATGTTAATATTTAATATAATCATATGTCAAAAACTAAAATTTAAAATTATTGAAAAAATTGATACATTCCTACAACAATTGATTCACATTGTCCATAATAAATAAAACGAATGATTAGTTTTTTATGAATGTATAAAATATTATAATTGTCTTTTACATAGTGTAAAGCAAAGCAAAGCAATAGTACTACGAGAGACGTGAAATGGTTAAAAGGACTATTTAAGTAGCGACAGTCAAATTAGGAAACGCAGGGTGTCAAGGCAGAAAAGTGGGAAACCATTATTGTCTAAATTGAGAGAAAGTAGACACTAAAGAGAGATTTGCATAGTTGTAGTATGATACATTCTGATTCGGTGAGTTAGATTAATTGCGTTAATCATAGTCATTATTTATTGAAACATGTTAATGCACGTTGGAGCAAAACATGCGTGGAGTGTCACACGGAAAGACATGCGGCGCCGTTGGATTTGAATCCCGCCTCAAATGGGGAGCAAGAATTTCGAATTTCTCGCTACAGGGTCTTAACGGTAAAAAGCACTACTGCGAAAGAAGATATAAAGGCGGGGTTTACGAAAAATTGAAAGCAGAGGTGGACCCAGACAGCAATTGCCGAGTTGTCAACCACGTGGCACTACTTAAAATCCCTCCTCGTACATTGCCCCTTTGTCTTTGTAAATAGACACGATGACAAACCCAATGCACTGTGGATTGTGGATTGTGGATTGTGTGGATTGTGTGGATTGTGGTGTGCCCCACACAGCTTTTTAGGATCCACGTTTCCATACGAATACAATACAACAATAGCCAAACAACCGTCCCCTTTGGCGGAAACCAAGTCTCTTCCCGCCACACCTTCGTTTCAATTTTCAACCATCGTGTCACCAACACTTCCATAACTAACCCATATCACAATAGTTAATTACTTAAATTTAATTCTTGCAGGCCTTGTGCCTATGTTTCTTTTTAATTTATTTAATGAAAATAATAGTAGATCTTATATGTATGTTTTATAATACATATTGTATGCTTACAGTTACAGACAGCTGAGTTGTATTTAAACTTTAAAAGGCAACGACACTGGCTAAACCCGTCGAACGTGTTTTCTGACAGGCCTGCCTCTGACAAACGACAATGAGGGCCCTCTTCCATGAGTCTCAACCCAACTTACTCCTTTAGGAATTTATTAGGATATGCATTTCTATTGTTGACTTTATTAAAAACTTCAAAAAAAAAAAAAACACAAACAAACAAACAAATACTACCGCATGACTTCGCTCCATTGTTTGACACGTGTCCAATATTTTCCACTGTTCTCTCATCCTGATACAGAGATTTTCTTTAGATGAGTTTTGGTTCTTATAGATCGATAGTCAAAAGATTAATTTTTCCTGGCTTCTAAATCAGGAACTAATTTAATTAGAGATTTTTTCATACGTAAAAATTCATCCTCAAACTTCTAACCACGTCTTCAAGAAAAACAAAACTATATATCAATTATATCACATCATACTTATCTTGGTTAACAATTCTTCATTTCTTTTAAAAATAAACATATTTAAATGGTTGTTATTTAAATGCGCACATATATTATAACTATACATTATTATTATTAAAAAATTATACTTTCAATTAATTATAAATTATCATTAATATAATTTTTAAATAATATAAAAATATAAATAATTTTAATTGAACACACTCAAGCAACTCGTCACTAAAAAAGAAAATAGTAAAAGCTCTAAAGTATAATATGATATGTTAAACTTACTAAAAATTCACATAAACAATTTATCATTGTAGATGCTTTAAGTAATATAAGTGTAAATAATTAATATTTAGTGTTAATTGATTATACGTGTCAATGTAAGTTGACACAAGTGTTCATACATTCAAAATTAGTTCTATTGCTCCTTGTAGAATGTTTGTTTAATTCTATTATTACTTAATGTCACATTCAAATTTTGAAAAGTTATATGAAAATCATAAAATTATAGTACAAAGTAATGTCTCAATTCTATCTAAAGCGATTAAAAATTTGTAAGTAGATAACCATCCTCAATATCTCTCGACATCTTGTGAATTAAGTAAATTTGTTTATGATTTGAACTTTTACAATAATTTTAACCAAAAACAAAAAAATATTGTAAAATAATCTTTTGAACGAGTCTTTGTTGAGAATCCCTACATATTAACATCTCTAGTGATATTATTAGAGGCAACTCACATTTATACCATTTTTTTTCAAGAGGACAAAATTTAAAAAAATATATAAATAGTCAATATTCTAATGACACATCCATAACATAAACTCGTCTTGAAATGAAATATACACGATTGAGTTTAATTTTTTCCTAGTAAAATTTAGAGTCTCTTATATATCTTGGATTATTATCAATATGTAGTTAAGATAAGTATAAATTAATACTTGAATTACCGATCTCAATCCACATAAAACATTATTTTTTGAATTATTATTTTTTTAAATAAGTTAACATTTATCTAATTATATTTTATTTTCTCATTGAAAAGTTAACTTGAGTTAATATTTTTCACAAATTCTTTAACCAATATTGAGGTGGTTAAAAGGATTAGTCAATCCAAAAAATTGTATTCACATGGTTATTTCATTTTTTAAGAGCTTGCTTTGAATTTTTGTAATTCGAAATGACTATTGTAATGAAGTGGTCTTAATATAAATCTATTTAACACAATTTCACATAAGTTGGCACTATATTTCATTTTTGTAGTCTAAAATTCTCTATAATTAATGTTTTAAAAATCAATATGGTAATTAATTTGATCGAACAACTGAATTGATGAGTCGCTTTTGTAATTTATTTTTCACAAAGACACATTATCATTGCAAAGATCCACTCAATAATGCTATTAGAAAACTATTCTCATAATTCATTTTTATAGTTTAGTATTTAAAATTACACACAGTTCAACGTTTTAGGAAAATCAATTTTGTAGATTGCAGTAATTTAATCTTTACAAGGATTCACTTATAAATGTTTTAAATAAGTTGATTTAATAATCATTATTTTATTTAAAATTTTAATACTAGATCTGTTAAATTTGAAATATAAAAAATATTTCCTATGGAGTTACTTTAACAATTCATCAGTTCATTAATAACACGTGTTTTTAATTATTTGTTGTATTAAAATAAGGAAATTAAAAATAGATTTGTTATATTTTAACAAAAAAATTACATATATTTTAATTTTGTGAATAACATTGATATTGAAATATCAGTTAAAATCACTAAAATTTTATGTAATGGTACCTAAATTTTATTTAATTTCAATGGTTTTTTGGTGTTGAAATTTCATGGTTAAATAATGTAAATAATTGCATGAATATTGTAAATGATTTAAGTGCTTAAGACTCAGAGGTAACTTGACAACTAATAACAAATGTGTAAAAAGGAACTTAATGTACACAAAAAAAAAAAATGAATGAAAATTAATACATGATAAATAAAAAAAATGTAAAATGAGATACAAGATTTTAATATTAATGTACGAGGTAAATATAAGAACAATATAGATTGCATTTCAAATCAACTATCTGAAAATCAGTTTGGTATGTCTTATACAAAATCTGGTTGTATATTATGCTTAAACCCAATCATACATTTTATTCTAAGATATAATTATTTTTTTAACGAGGGAAACAGATACGTCCTATATAAATAATACAATTTTTTATTTAACCGCGTTAATAAAAATAATTAGTCACGTATATCAATTTCTATATTGGTTACATAATATATGACACTAAATATTATTTTTTCAAATATAATTTAATCTCATTACAAATTATATATCAAACCTATTATGAACGCAAGGCCTTTTTTGTTGCAAGATCATATACTGTTATTTCATAACCGTTTTTTTATTCAATACCTTTATTTCATAATCTAACTATATATTAGTCCTATTTATGTGATTTCCTCTTAGGTTCTTGTCCTACATAAATAGCACGGTTAATGATTTGTTGGGTTAAAATTTTTTATGACAAACAAAATTTCAGCAATAACTTTAATGAGAATAATAATCTACCATTTCAAGTTGTAAAAATATTTAAATTAAATAATTAATTAATAAATAACTATACAACAAAACCGGCAACGTGTTACTTCTTAAAAAAGGTTACGGTTATTTTCATCTCGACGATCAATTAATTGTGATTTTTTAAATATTTAAAATAAATTACAACGAGACCAATATATTTTATTTGAATTAAAAAAATACTCTCATGTTTAGAAATATTTATTTGACACCTTTTATATAATAACGTTGACTTACGAATAGTTTTAAAAATTAAATTATATTTATATCTTTATTACACGGTTATATGCATATCTTTTGTGTTTTATATATATTATATATATAATTTTTATGTTTTTCGAACATTATGTATTATATTTTATTTTCGTTTCACATATGAAACATAAACAACCAATAATAATCATAATTATAGTTTCTTTTATTATAATTTCATCAATCCTAGTATTGTCAAAAAAATGAATGCCTAACAAGAATTTCAACCGCGATGTAAGAAAATTTTCATGTGCCAATTACAATTTCATTTCTATTGTTGATTCTGGTGAGGAGAGGTGAGACTTTCCTTTACCTCACCCTTTTATCTCCCTCACCCAGAGATTTAACAGCAAGCAATGTCTTATTTCCAAATCTGTCTTTGTTTTTGTCTTAAACATCAATTCCAATGGTTCTAATAATAATCATTATTAGTCACGGTGACAACAAATTTTAGGAGATTTTTTTGCTCAAAATATCTCACATAAAAGATAAGCTGAGAACATTTTTAAAAAAACTTTATAATCACATGACGATCATATAATTTTTGAATCAGATAGAGATAACATTGTTTAGAGCATATGGATGTTGGTTTTATGAAAACACAAAATTTTAAGAGTTTTCTACAAGTTGAAAAAAAGGAGAGATATTTTATGCAATTCAAATAAAATATATGAATTCTATTATAACTTGTTCAATTATTTAATATTGTTGTCAAATTAGTTCAATATAATAATAAATAAGTATTAATTTTAAAAATAAGTCAATTTTTTTGGGATGCAAATCAACAATTAAGGTAAATTTATAAAAGTCCCAGTATAAGAAGTAAAATTAAATTAGCACATCTAATACTAAAAAATTTATACTTCCTCTGTCTTTATATATATAAGACTGTATCATTTAATTTATATTTTTAATCAAATTAATTATTATATTAATTATTTTATTTTATATTTTAAAATCTTATATAAAATTAAAAAATACAATAGTTATTTTATTTTAATAAATTAGTTGTAGAGTTTTTTATTTTTACTCCATAATAAGTACATATGTATAAATTAATTAAATTCTAGGTAAAAAACAAAGATACAGTTGATAAAAAGAGTAATAAATATAATTATAAACTTTTGATAAATAAATATAAATAATTTTTTTGTTAAACTATAACTTTGGTTCGAATTTTTTTGATTTTATAATTTTATTTATTTATTTATTAAAATAAAAATATTAAGTACGTCAATTTTTAAAAATAAATAATTTTAGAACAATGTTCAGTTTTAAGTATTTTTTTTAGTTGAACCTTAGTTTTAACATATTTGTTTAAGGTGCGATCTAGAAATAATTTGATTAATTAAAATATAATAAGAAAAATAAAATGTAAAAAAAATTAAAATAGATAAAAATTACATATTTTTTTGGAATTTGAGAGATTGTATGTCTCTATTTTAAAATATAATGAACAAAATTGTATTTGAGTTAATTATTTTTCTCTAAAACATAACAAGTAAAAAGGATGGAGAGAGTGATTTAGTCAGTGATGTTAAATTTGTCAATTCTACCTTTGTTCTTACTTATAAGATCCAACTTTTTAAAATTATTTATTTTTATATAAAATTTATTTTATATTGTCTCATGTATTTATTATTTGCAGACTAAAATATTTATAATTAAACTATAAATAATTGTATTTACATGTATTTATAAGATAAAAATATTATTAATAACAATAATATTTTTAAAAAAGTATATAAATTTAAGACAAATTTATTATCATAAATCAAGTTAACTATTTTTTATTAATTTTGGTGAACTAGTTAATCAAATCTTATAAATAAAAACAAAGGTTCTGTATTTATTATTTCAAAATTATCCTTAATATTTTTTAATTAATCATTTTTTTCTGTCCATTCAATTATTATGGAGAGACAATGATATTCTTTTGAGTATTTAAGATAATAGGTATCTTTTTATATAAAAAAAAATAATTTAATTTGAGTTGGATAAGACCATTATACAAGTAAAGTTTCTCCTTTAAATATTTATGACATCTACCTGCATAAGACTCAAACCCAGGTCATTGATTAACTTGAAATAATCTCACATCAATTGATTAACGTGTTTAATCATAAATATTATTTTAATAATATAAAATAGTAAATTTTTTATTTTTTATTTTAAATGTTTTTATTTATTTATTTTAGTTAATTTAAAATTTGTAATTTTTTATCTTACTCTCCATTGTCAATTAATATTGCTAACTGATGTAATGACATTATTAAGAAATATAATAAAACAATCACATATAATATTTTTTAAAATAAATTATATATTTTGTTTTTGTAAACTAGTTTGATGTTATAAATTATTGACTTTAATATATTTTTATATTATAAAATATTTTTTATTTATTTTAGTAATTCATATTTTTTATGTTTGATTTTATTATCTTCCATTATTCTGATTTTGTAAATTTGTAAAAAATTTAATTAAAAAATTATTCAATATAATAGAAAAATATGTATAATATATTAAAAATTGACCTTATAATTTTTTTTCAAAATTTCTATTATTATTAGATAATTCTTTCTATCAATTTTTTTATAAACTATTTGTTACATATCATATATTAAAAGTTTAACTTTATTTTTTTATTAAAGTTTTTTGTTATTAGTAAATGAAATTTTTTAGTTAAATTTTGTTACAAATTATCTGTAACATTATTATTTGAAAAAATTGATATAAAAATAAATAGTAAAAAAGCATAAAAAAAATGAGATATTAAATTAAAAAAATATTAATAATTTAGATAATAAAATAAAAATAAATTATTATATATATATAATATTTAAAATTAATTTTTTTAATATATAAGTGATAAAAAATATAATTTATTTTAAAAAGTTATATAATTATTTTATCAAAATTTATAATGAAATTATAAGTCACTTAATATTAATTAATATCACTATTATAAAATTTAAATGAAAGAAAATAAAAAGAATTAAAAGCTTTAGCAAAGATTAAAATATAGAAAAAAGGGTTTACGTTAGGTAATAAGCAAAGGCGATACGAGCGGTGTTATCACGTGTGGACGTCATAATGTTTGGGGTCGGCAAATCTCACCTTAATTACCAAGTTTACTCAATTGAAAGTACCAGGGGTGTGGGCCCCATTCTTCCACGTGGCTCTACCCCTCTCCTAATTCATTTCGTATGTTCCAAGCTGTTGAGTAGAGAGCAAACAAAGCAACATCTGGAGATCCCACGTGTCGTCCAAGGTGGATTGTCAATGAAGCTGATTGGTCCAAAATGACATGTGTCGTCATTACTTGGTCGAAGATTTAAGCGCTAAAAAAGGGATTTAACAATTATTCGGTGTGGCATGGAACAGAAGAACAAAAATAGAAAGCTGGGTCAGCGCGGCAGGCGTTAGTCATGCCATGTGACAGTGCTATGCCTGCTACATTCACCTATAGGCTATATTGTTAGGGGCTATCATATACTAATTAAATAAAAAGAAAAAACCTAACTAGAAAATATATCTTTAAACATTCCATAAATATATATATATATATATATATATATATATAGCAGTGTTACTTTGTAAACACGGAGGCAAATACTAGTATTAGGCGTGCTTTGTGCTTTGGCCTTTAGCCTTTGGGGAAACTGCTTATAGGAAGAGAGTCACTGTTGCACACTCTGTACGAACACCGAAGGTGCTGGAGTTTGGATAGTTTTCATAAAAATCCATTCACGCGTTAAGGAAAGGAAGACTTTTTACTTATAAAAATTCAACTCTCTTCTATTTCTCAATCTTTCTTCTTTCTTTTTCAACAACTGCCAAACAGAATGGAGTGTCCTGCTTCTACTGACGAATACGAGAAGCTCATAATACGGATGAGCACTCCCAGGTTCTTAATCTATCCTTCTTCTCTTCATCTGTTACCGTCTTTTATGCTATTTTTTCCTCACCTCTCTTTCGTTTCTATTTTAGTTTGTTAACTCTGCATGTTTTATGACCGATCTATAAGTTTCGCAGCTGATTTCATGCAAATCTAACATATTATGTTTTAATTCTTGCTTTTGCATCATCTTATATGGACACACTAATCGATTTTCTCCCAAGTTTCTTTTTTACTCTTTAATCTATTATTTTTCTGAATGGTCCTAACCCCCTATCCTCTTAATTCGAAAACAGTTGCTATTTTTTTTATGTTAGTTTTTTTCCCAGCGAAATCCCCTTTTTGCCAGACAAGAATGTTTCGTGTCTATCACCTCTGGCTTTGCTCCTTCTTGCATCCTATCTGGTTGCAATAATTCAGTTAAAATAACATCAAAACGTTAAATAATACATTTCTAACGATAATTACTTCTAAGTCACACCGACTTTTAAATTTGATTTGTCCGCTGCCAATACTTAAACGATTTTTTTGACTTTTCTTATTGCGTCTAACTCCCTCTTCTTCTGAAAAGTCTGTGTTCCCATTAGTGTATTTTGATATATTGGAAGAGAAATTGGGGGGACAAACCAATTTTGCTAACTTTGACCTTTTTCTATGAAACAGGGTTGTCATTGACAATTCCGTTTTCTCCTCAGCTACGCTTGTCAAGGTAATCTGCGACGAAATTCTTGCCCATATGGGAACAATTTGTTCAAAAAATATTTTCTTTCCTTGTAAAGAAAAAATAATTAAATAACTTTAGTCTCTATTTCCATGAATTTCACAGGTTGATAGCGCCAGAAGGCATGGTATTCTATTGGATGCGGTACAAGTGCTCACTGACCTGAACCTTTCAATTAAGAAAGCCTATATTTCTGCTGATGGCAAGTGGTTCATGGATGGTAAGCTAATTCACTTTTCCCACTTTTTAATAATTGGTTCGTTTCCGGTTTCTTCTGCTATAATGGTTAATGCCTCAAGCACTTCTAATTTTTTGGCTATTCAATGAACAGTTTTTCATGTCACTGATCAAAATGGAAACAAGATAATGGACGAGAATGTTTTAAAATATATTGAACAGGTATTTTATTTGCAGGTTCTAATTTAATTATAATGTTACCTGTTAGAATTTATATTGTTTTTGTATCGTGTCTATTGTTTATCTAACTCTGAATTTTCTCATGACAGTCACTTGGGAACATTCACTACGGGAGAACCAACCGCTCTAATGGTCTCACTGTGTTGGAATTAACAGGAACCGACAGAGTTGGTCTTTTGTCGGAGGTGTTTGCTGTACTTGCTGATCTTCAATGCGATGTGGTTGAGGCCAAGGTTTGGACTCACAATGGCCGTATCGCCTCCTTAATCTATGTAAAAGATTGTAGTTCTGGGTCTGCTATTGAGGACTCTCAGAAAATTAATAAGATTGAATTGCGCTTAAGAAATGTTTTGAAGGGAGACAATGACTTTAGAAGTGCAAAAATTTCTGTCTCTATGGCCGTGTTGCACACTGAAAGAAGGCTACATCAATTGATGTTTGTTGACCGTGATTATGAGAGGGCTCCTATTCTTAAGTTGACTTCTGATAACCCATTGGTGACCGTCCAGAATTGGGAAGGAAGAGGTTATTCAGTTGTGAATGTTCAGTGCAAAGATCGAATCAAGCTATTATTTGACATTGTATGCAATTTGACAGACATGGAATATGTTGTATTCCATGCAACTATTAACACTAATAATGACCGAGCTTACTTGGTAATTATTCAACTTCTTTCCATCTAATGTAGTTTTCTTCCATCAAATGTAGTTATTTCCCCTTTTGCGTAGTTGCTTTGTTTATGTTCATTGCAACTATTTCAGGAATTTTATATAAGACACAAGGATGGCACTCCAATTAGTTCAGAACCAGAGCGTCAACGTGTAATTCAATGCTTAAAAGCTGCTGTGGAGAGAAGGGCGTCTGAGGTATATAGGCTTCCTTCATCTCACTCGTATTTGTTAAATCGTTATTACCTTTTTTATATGAAGTGGCGAAAATTAATTATTTGATTTTAATTACAGGGTGTTCGACTAGAGTTATGCACAGAAGACAGGCAGGGGCTTCTGGCAGAAGTAATGAGAACTTTCCGAGAGAATGGGCTCAATGTGACCAGGGCTGAGATATCTACTGTAGGGAATATCGCTACAAATATATTCTATGTAACGGATGCGATTGGAAATCCTGCTGATTCAAAAATCATCGAATCTGTTAGGCAGAAGATTGGGTTAAGCAATTTAGAAGTGAAGGAGTTGCCATTGATAAATCATCAGGAGGCAGAGAGAGAGGATCAAGCGGTTGGAATTGGTGGGGCAGTGTTGTTGTCCATTGGGAGCCTTGTGAGACGGAATCTGTACCATTTGGGACTAATCAAATCCTGTTCTTAAACCAGAGGTTAGAGCACGGAGGAATTTAGGAGTGAGTGTGTTCTATGCAAACATTTGTAGCATAATATTCTTTGCTTCAGATTTGGGCTTTGTGTACATAAAAAAGTTTAAAGGTGGAATTTGGTGATAGTTGTTGTTCTAGTTGGTTGGGTTGGGTTGGGTTTGGTAGGTGGAAACAGATAGTTAGATGTACAGCTGTAGCATATTGGGGGTGCCCCACCATTTTAAATGCTCCTTTGAATTGAACAGATTTTGGTTATTGCAGAAAAATGTTCATGTCGGTGGGAAGGTTGTGAGATGGAAATATGGAATTGGATTCTTGGTGGCAGAGGCACAACCTTAGGTAGAGACAGAATAGATTGGGTTCATTGTTCGTTTATCAATTTTCTCATGTGTACATATCCACTTTTTCCCATGTTTATCAATATTAATTTTAGCGGTTGACTATTTTTTAATTTCAACTCCTCGCGTCTCAACCCTTTTTTGGCTCCACGTTTTGCCACTGCAAGATGTCACTGGTCCATAAAAGTTGCCTAATCGAAAGATCTTTGTTTTGATTTATGTCTTCTGAAATAGAAAATTTTTATTATACAATGAAAAATACGTCTATTTTTTAAAATTTAAAATAGATTAAATATACGAGATATTTCAATTTAAAATTTAAACTTGAAAGTCTTTTTCTTTGCGTTTTGTCACGATCGATTTTATGTTTTGATAGTTTAAGAAGTTATCGATCTATCCTTGATGGTTTAGTAAGATATTAGCAAATCTGACTTCGTTTATTTGTTGTAGAGGCTAATATGTACAGAAAATAATTGTTTTTAATAAAAAAAAAACTACTAATTTCATTTCATTGCATAAATATTATTTTTAAGTTTCTATACTAAAAAAATCATTTCCTCTATACAAGTAGTTTTATAATTCTTTTTAATTTTTAAAATTATATAAATTTTATCTTTTAGTCCTTATTGTTTATAAAAATAAGAATTAAAATAAATTTAAAAATATTTATGTAAAAATTAAAATGAATAATTTTTAAGTATAAAAATTAAAATATAAAATCTCTACAATTATTGAGATTAAATGAATATGTTTTTTAATAATCAAAATATCCTTATTTATTATAATAATAGTCAGGAAAATAATAAAAAGCGTAAATTGAAATATGTGGAGATATTAAATAAGAATATTGTTAAAGAAAGATACTTAAAAAAATAATTAATATTTTCTTAAATGGAAAATAAGTTGAAACGGAAAGTATTCTAAAACTAAAAAATAAAATGGGGAGGAAGTGCGATTTTTGTTTATACACACTGGTTAAATTAATCTTGATTGCTTAAAAAAAAAAAATCATCTTGATTATCCTGGGTCAGGTGGGGAGTACGTCTTACAATTGCAAGGTGGAAAAAACATAATGTTGGGTGTTCAGTTCAAGTCTGATTAACTTTGAAGACAAACAAAGATTTATTCTCATCATTCAAAGGTTTAGACAAAAAAAATTAAAATTTCGAAAAGCCGACAGACCAGCTTGATAGAGACACAGCCAATCACGTGGAATTAACATTAACATGAGTTATGTGTTGATAAAGACGCGAGCAAGGTGTCGGAACATCAAATGTCAGAGCCAGATAATGTGATTGAGAAACCAAAAGGCATATGGTACCGAACCGTAGATCTTAGTGCGTATATGATTTGATATATCTGCAGTTTAGACTCTAAACTTTAGATTGATGAAGCCACCGAAAAACCAAGGCTTGCTCCCTATGATTATAATTAGCCGCGACCTCAGCAATTTAAATAAACCTTAAATGACTATCACAACTTATTAGTAAATCACATGACAATATAAGACAAATTTAGGAAGAAATATAACTATTTAACAAATCCGATAAAAACTTGGGTGTAAAGTTAATTAATCTCTCGCATTTTTGTGTTTGAAGATTCCCATCAAACACCAAAATATTAAGTTCCTTGGGTCGGTGATAACACAGCAATGGGGGTACTGGGCATGAGTGACAGGTTAGTCAAAATGAAAGCATGTGGAAAAGGAGGTCATCAAGTGTAACGTGGTAGCGTGTCCCCCAGTTGTTGCCGCTAATTTTAAGTGATTGCACAATTTTCCCATGCATTCTCTCAGTCTTCTTTCACCTCCTTTGTAATTAAGTCGCAACATACTCACTTTTCTTCCTCCAATTACTCACTTTGCACAATCTTGTTTTCTTCATGTTTTAAAATACTTCCACTCATTTATAAATTTATACAAACATCACTTCTTTTATTTTTTTTCATTATATTTTACACTAATAATAAAATGATTGTCGATTTATGAAGTTAAAGATACAATTAATGTTTTTTTTTTTTAAATTTTAATGACTAAAATGTTGAACTCATTCAATTTCCAAAAACTAATTTGACGATTATTTTCCTTTTGTTGACTTTACTTTTGTTTTTATATATCTTCAGAATTTGGAATTGTCAAAATGACAGGTTAATAACCGAAAAATAATTCTCTGGAGTTTATAAATGTAATACAGATGTTTCCTATTTTGGAAATGAGGTTACGACTGGTTTGACTACTCGTGTGAGAGATGAAAATGGTCATTTTATTCTTGCTAGAACACAATGCTTAAAGGTTGTCATGAATGTGCAAGAGGGGAAAGCAACAACTATTCTACAAGCTTTGGTATGACTTATTGATCTGAGCATGCAGAATGTAATTATTGAAACAGATTGCATTTTGGTGGTAGATAAGATCCTGTTGAATAAGGAAGATAATTTTGAGTGTGGTGTCATTGCTCACATTAGAGAACTTTTGAGTAATATTTGTATCAATTTTGCTAGGAAAGAAGCCAATAGGGTGGCTAACACTTTGGCTAAAAATTCTATCAATTTTGGTGATTCTCAAGTTTTCAATGTAATTTATCATTCTATTCATGATATTATAGATATGGAAAGGATCTGAGTTTGCAATTGAAAAAAAAAATGTCGTCAAAATTTTTTATACTGTTAATATATACACTATTTATTATTATAAAAAATACACTATTTGTTCACAAACTGATATTACAAGTTTTTTTTATCAATACAAAATTGATATTCGGCATCGAATTGATAAACTGAACTATTAGAACTTAAAAGTTATGAAAATGTTTAATTGATTATTATCTTAACTCTTATTCACTATCGATCAGTTAACATAAAAAACATATATCCAGCCAAAAGCCAATCAAATGATGCATCACCTCAATTGTGAATTAGTGACAAAGACAAAAATAAAAACAAGCGAAATGTTGATTATTAAAAGATAGGACAGAAAGTAAACGAAAAAGGACAAAAAAAGCAAATAAAGCATCAACAACGAAACCTCCACATAATTTTTTTTGAGGGATTTATTGACCTTAGTTTTCTGGTATAAATTGGAAAGAAAGCAGAAAAAACAAAGAGTCGGTGACAATAAATAAATAAAACAAACCTATTTCAATTCACAATATATATATATAATATAGAGCTTCTTAATTGCAATGACTCGTGTTATCTTTTATTTAAAGAGGTACAGAATAGCACAATCCACAACGGTCGATTGAAGTATAAGTGGCACATACTAAGTTGAATCAGGCTTAATTTAAGTTTAACTAGATAATGTTATAAAATAAGGACTTTAATGGATAAAATGTTTCAACTGAGAGTAACGAATAAGGAAGAGGGAAATTCTATTTATTACAGTGAGGTTATACATAGGAACAACAATTGAATAATTAAAAAATTGTAACAAATAACAAATATGATAAAATTATCTAATAATTTAACCACAACTTAAAACAAATTAAGTTAAAGAATTGACTAAACAAAATTTACATTATTTTATATTTATTTTGATCACTTATCATCAGAAATATTTGATGAAGGAACAATAACATAATAATAATAAAGAATTCAATAAGAGTAAATGTAATAGAAATAAATTTCCTCAACTTACAAGAATATACGAGGAGGAATAACAATTAAATAACAATAATAAATTGTCACAATCACTTAAGAGATATCGAAGATTTTTAATGTGTAAAAATTCTATAAAACTAAAAGTAATAAAAGTAAAAAATTACGAATCATTTGGATTAAATAAATAGTTTCATTGATCAACAAGACTACAAAAGAGTTTTAATCAAATATAGAAAAGAGTACTAATAGTTAGACAAACAAATAAAACCATAAAAATTATAAATAGAAAACAAAAAATATGAAAAACCTTGAACAAAACTATTATGCAGACTAAATATCTCACAATTTAGATATCGTTTTAATAATTCAACTGTTCAAAATGAAGAGTAAGATATTAATAACCTATTGTCAAAATTTCAGCTCAATTTAATGATAAAAGAATGTGCAATTGTTATTTTATAGTGATTACTCTGTGTGTGGGCAAAAATTACTTTATCTCTTTTTCTCTCTCAAGTTGCTGGTATTTTTTCTTGATTGAGATCTAACTACCTCTCTTTACTTTTCTCATATCTCTTTCCACTTAAATAAGTGAGAAGCCTAGTAGACTTCTCAATTTTTGGATATTTCTCCACATATGAAAGAACTAGAATACTCAACAACATTTACCTTTTTCACCTTTCTAAAAGATGTGTCTTTTTCATGAGTTGCCAATCATGATGCAAACTAAGTCTCATACCTCCCACAGGTCTTGTTCACCGAAGCACCTATATTAGTTGCATCTAGCATCCTTTTATCAATCAGTAGCAAGTCTTCATAAACGTAATTCATACAGAGTTCTAAAATTTCATGATGCGGATGACTTGCATATAATTTCTTGAATTTTCATTAATGCTTATAAAGATTTTCTACATTATTTTGCTTCACAAAACACATCTCTTTCCTTATATTTATCGCTTTAGAGGTTGAAAAAAAGGTTTGAATGAATACTCTCAACATGTTTTTCATTTGCGACATTCCTTGATGAGAGACAAAACAATCAATCATTTTCTTAAAAAATTCCTTAAAACTTTAGACTTTAACATACCACATTAAATACCATCAAGTGTATGAGTGGATCCTCATTTTCTAGACCGTGCAATATGCGTGATAAATGAACCAATCAAGACTTGGGGTTGATTGATTCATCTATATCTTTCTCCATATATTTACACTTTATGCACGATGGTTATTGTATAAGATTTGGGATTGCCTATTCTCTTAAAGGTTTCACTTTGTTTGTCACAATTTCTTTCTCAAATTTTGACTTGCTGAAAATGAAACGAGTTAAGTTAAAGATCAAGTTTAACTTTGAAAATAAGGTGAAAGTTTCATGCTCAATAAACAATTATATATCTATATTTGTAATTAATTTTATATGATTTTATTAATTGGTAAAATAATCTTTTTGTGTAAAGAATGATAGAAACACAAATATTCAAAAATTAAAAAAATGATGAAGAACATTAAGACCTCGTAACTATAAAAAAATAAAATTTAATATAAAAAAATAAAATTTAATTAATCTTAAAAAATGTTTAACTCTTCACGAAAATCATAAAAATACAAAAAAAAAAGTTAAAAAAAATAAAAGATAACCTAACTTAAGTGACATAATGAGTCATCAACAGAGATAAAAGAGATAATGTTTCTAAACCCTTTTTATTCTTAGAGTTTAGAATTTGAATTTAACACTACCTAAAACTAAAAGGATCTTCTTAGCAAAATCCAAAATACAAAACATGATAAAAAAATGATTTTAATTAAAATCTAAATACAAAATAAAGATATCTTAATTATTTTATCGATGCTACAATAATGTTGTGTAATTTTCAACTTCTTTTTAATTTCAAGCTTCTTTTCTTTAATCAATTCAAATTAGATCTTTTTTTTTTTAATTTAAAGATGAGATTCTTCTTTCTTATAAAAAAAAGTAAATAAAAAATAATGAAAAAGAAAAATAATTTCCTAAGAAAACATTCCCAATTCCCCTTAAAAATAACCATAAAAATAGTAAAAATATAACAAAATGCAACACATCTATCCCCCAAATTAATGAGTCCTTTTTGGAAATCAGCGTGCTAAGCGGATACCCTGAATACCTACCAGGCCAACTTGATGCCTTGAATTGATGGATAGACTATATACATTGTTTAGTTTTTTAAAAAAGAAGAAGAAGGAACAATTGCTTATTAATGGTCGGATTATCTTAAAATAGCTAGAAACCAACAATGATATATATCTAGATAGGTATTATGATTAAGAATATAGTGATGCTACCAAATCCACCACATAATTGGATTCGCATATTGCTTCATTAGAGATAAGTGTTTATGGAGTTAAGAAGATATACTATTTGTAATAAAATCATTATAATTGGTAACTTCAAATTTTTTAGAATATTTATAATTGGTCGACCATGCCGAGTTATGATATTTATATAATCAAACTAGTTATTTCTGCAACCAAACTTTGATCATTGTTCGTATATATATATATAGGTATTTATTCACTTTCTTTAGGAGCAAGTTAGCCGCCTTTGACCCATTTGAAGACAAGTGTGAAGTTCCATTTGCAGAAAAGCATAACTGTCGAGTATGAACAAAGATACGAAGCCAAAGGATTGACATTTATAAAGGAGAAGAAAACGATGTAAGTGTTTTATTAGGAACAAATGTCGTTTTCCTACCTGATATCATCTCATTAACGATAATCACAAGTCCCCAAGTTTCACAAATAAATTAGCCATTAGGCGCTAACCTTTTCAGCTATCGAACAACGCTTGTAACTTAGAACGTTACAATCCAAGTGCCCATATTGGATTGTCTTTGATTTAAATGTTGTGTACAAAAGATGATTGTTGACTGCTTCTCTTAGGAATCTCAAACCGCTATGTGCCTACTCATGTAAGAGTGAAATTCAGTGCATTTTCGAATGAGATTACCACAGTAGAAGCTGTCAAAGGAAATACAGAAACTCCTTGGACTTGGATAATGTATACTTTGATGAATGAGACAAAAATAAACTCCACTATTTTTTTTTTTAAAATTAAGATGAGAAGAAAAAAAATATATTTTTACTTTTTTTCTTTATTTTTTAATTACGAAAACTATAAAAGTAATGTATTATACATCTGTGTGCAAATAAACTCAATCAGAATTCACCCCAACTTTTATTTTGCTACATCATGACTCCTGATGTTAATAGGAGTGCTTCGGTGTTTCCTCCTGCACACAAAAAGAGATACTGGCTTCCTGTGATTTGTGAGGAACCGTATTTTAATTCTAAATATACTTTTAGACGTTGAAAACTATTATATTTTTTTAACTTTTATAAAAAGAGTTAAACAATTTTATTCTTTAAAAAATGGTGGAAATTGTGTGTATTTTTAGTTTCTAATGACAAACAAAAATTATAACTCTAGAATTAAATATACTTTTAGACTATGAAAAATATAAATTACATACTTTCTATAAATTATTATATATTGTTAATGTAAAATCATTAAACTCACATAAGCTTTGATTCTATAAATCACTTAAGAGATTCAAACTCATAAATATTTCGTCTTATTATTTGTTGATATTTTTATTCATTAAAATATATAGTTGTGCTTTTATAGTTTCAAAAGAAAAACTAAAATTATATTGTTTTAAATATAATTACAAACTAAAAGGTAAATACGTTTTTTATGAAAACTAAAAACAAAAATGTCATTTTCAGAACCGTCTAAAAATATATTTAATTAAGTCAAGGTTTTAATGGTAACAAAATTGTGAAAGAATATACAGAAGCCAGTGGTTAGCAACTTAGTAATTCTGGCCGACCCAAATTTTATTGCTTGTCATGTTATGGGGAAGGAATTGTGTCGTTGGAGGCTTCGAATATATATTTTTTTAAACTTCCAATTCCAAAGGATACTGACAAGCAACTAAGTACGGCAGTCAAGGTTTTCTTAAAAGGAAAATCTCCATAAGAATGTTTTCACTTTTTTTTTTTTTTCTTTTTCTTCTAATGCCGATAAAGTTAGCCTTTTCATACTTTAATGTTTAGCATTGTTAGTTAATGTTGTGATTAATGTTTCAGATAAGTATGAACTCAATCATGTTGTACTGTTGTAGACCTTTAAGAATTAGACTGTTGTTAAGTATCTATTGTTAAGGAATAGACTATTTATTTTAATTATTTAAAAATTAAGTATTTGTCACCTAACGTAATAATGTTTTTTTTATTCTTCAAGAACTAGTTTAAATGAGCACGTGATAGAATTATCCTTTTTACATTATTCAATTTTTAAAAATTAGCTAAATATTGAGATTTTTGTGTTAAACAGAATAGCATAGTTTAGAAAATATTATTTCTATTGATTTTAAATGCTGATATTTTATTTTCAAAGTTTAATTTTCATGCATTATCCGTATAAAGATTTTTATATTTTTAATTAATTAAAATTTTTATAAATGTATTTTAAAAGTAATTATTATAAAAATTAATAATATTATCATATATATAATAATAATTAGATGGTTTTTCTTATCGTCTAATTATAAATTATTGTGTATGATTAGATGATAGAAAAATACGTTGGCATTGAATTGTAATTAAACTTGTATTTTAAACATCTAAATCCTATGAATCTTAAGAAAAATATTTTTAAAAAATATTTTTGTAATAAAATGTGCATTCAAGTAAATAAAATAATTACTAATATAAATAAAGATTAAATATGTATTTATTTCGTGTAGGTAGGATATATTCATTTTCAGTCCTTGAAAAAAAATTAACTTCTTTTAGGGTCTCCTTTCAAGAAATATATCATATATAATTTTTATTTTAGATAAATTAGAATTAAAACGAGACGATATTTTTTGTGTGAATAATAATGATAACATATGACACGTTTTCAATTTTTCTAATTTTCATTACATGTAATTAAAGAACGTTACTTAAATGAGTAAATTATATAATGAAACAAATTTTTAATATTTTAACTAATATTTCTTAATTTTTAAAAATTTTTAATTTGAGATCAATTCAGATTTTTTAAAAATTAATTACAATGATATATTTAGTGAATAATTTTTAGATTATTTATTTAATAGTTTTTAATATAATTTGACATTATTGAATTCTGTTTCAATAAATCATTTTTTATCTTCTAAAAGTATTATTAAAAAATAATATAAAATTTTCTTAAGCATTTTATCTTTTGAAATTAATACTTAAATTT
>JAMLFT010003503.1:0-21927 GCA_026544285.1 Pachyrhizus erosus | reverse complement strand
CGATCTTTTATTTTATAATTAATTTTTAACATGTAAACAATAAATTGACTACAAAGTTACCATCTTTAATTATATGCACAATAAAAAGTCAACATTATTCTTATTTTAGAAAAAAAATAACTATCAATTTTTTTTATCTGACAACAATTTTATATTATATATATATAAAATATTTAAATATTTTAATATTGACAGAGAATAGACAACCATTCCATTACCAAGTAATAAAAATCTCTATATTATTATCCATGAGTACCCATTTAAAATATTCATTACTCATGAATTTTATCTATAGATATTTGCAGGTACGAATATTTTTGCCATCTCTAATTAAACTTCCTTAAAAATAGAAAATAATTCCTTAGATTAGACTCTCTTGTCAAAAACTATCAAAGCATTCACACCATTGGTGCCTTTTATATTAGAGTGAATTATAGTATCATTTGATTTTTTTTTAAATTATATAAACATTCTCTATTTTTTTAATCATTTTAATAACCTTTTTAATAGGGTGCTAATATAATATATAATTTTTTTTCAAACATTAAAGGATATTACTATAATGTATAAAAAAAGATAAGTGTAATATTATCTAACATTAAGAATGATTAGTGTAAAAATAATAAAAAAATGATGTTAAATGAAATTCATATAAAATATAAGGAGTGTTACTATAATTTATTCTTTATATTATTGATAAATAATAAATATACTTTATGAATAATAAAATTAGTATTTGTTTCTTCATTATTAGTTAAATTTAATAATAATATGTAATGAATTAATTATGTATATAACTATAAAAAAACTATAAAATACTACATTGTTGAAAACACTTAATAACATTGTATTTTTTTTATATTTTTAGATTATCTTTTATTTAAATTTACATATTAAACTATTTTGTAATATTAATATTAGTTCACTTGATTTTGATTATATCTTATAATTTAAAAAATTATTTGAATTTTGATGCTTTGTTTTTTTTTTCGTAAGTCGCTATTAACTAGCAATGACTACTAACCTTTATTAAATTATAAAGAAATATTAAAAAATCAAAATTATATTAAACTTTCAAACAAATTTATATTATTTAAGAAATAAAATAATATCACATATTGTTTATAATTTATATCATTAAAAATTTAAATTAAAAGCTTATAATTATCCTACAATATATCTATTTTTCCGTAATACTTCAACTTTTGTTATCGTTGCAGTAGTCAACGATAGATACAATTGTTTTTAGTAAAGCAAGAGAATAATCCATAATATTTTCATAAAAACATAATATAAATTTTTATAAAATACATTATTTCTTAATAAAAGTCTAATTTATTCTATCTTTTATTTTTTAATAAACTTAAAATTTTGCAAATATTTTTGCTGCAAAAACTTATATTTTTTATTTTTGTTCTATTTTTATGTATTTATAACTTTTTATATTGTATTATTTTATAATGGAGTAAAATAAAACACAATAATTAACTCATTTTATTTATTTTAATTGTTAATTTTTTTTAAAAATTAAATAAAAAAAATAAAACAAAAAACTTAAAAAATAATTTTAATTTATATAAATTTTAAAATTAAGAAAAAAAAACCCACCTCAAATAAAAACTAAGTCATGCAAAAGCTTATTAATTGAAATGGACATCTTATTTCCAACACAACGAATATTCTTTTTTATAATGCAACAACATAATAAAGATGGATAAATACAATAATTAAAAGATTTAAATATATTTTTAATTCATTTTTATAAATAGAATTTCATATGTTATTTGCATCCTTTAAAAAAATTTAATTTAATTCTAGTAAATTTTAAAATATCATATAATGATCACCCATTAATTGAGGTTTTGATTGACTAGAAATAATGCATGCTAATATTTTTAAAATTCGACTTATCGTTGAATTAATTAATATTTAATGATTTAACAATAAGTGAATTGTGATTAAATCAATATTAATAAAATAATTATAATTAAATAAATATAATATCACATAATTTTAAAATACTAAAAATTAAAGTTAAATATTATTTTATAAGTTTTTAATATTTAAAATATACATAAAATCTAAATCAAATATACTATAATATTTAAATTTTAATTTTAATAAAATATAAGAGTATCTATTAACAATATCACAAGTTTCAGTCTAAAATAAAAAAGAAAATAATAAATTAATATAATATAATAATGATTATAAAAAAATCAAAATATACAAAACTGTAAATAAATTATATATTTTATAAGAAAATTAATAATAATGGATAAAATAATTTATACTTATTTAAATTTTTTTATGAAATATGTGTTTTTATTTATTTTTAAAATATTTTATATTAAATTTAAAAAATGAAAAAAATAAAAAAATAATAGTTCAAACCAATTTCTTATACTAATTTTTGCCTGATTTTGGATCAATTTAATCAATTCTTATGAATTTTAAAATAGTCCAATTTTTTTTAAATATCTAAACGGATTACAGGACCAATTTCTGATCATACCAATCAAACTGTTGAATCTGGTTCGATTTTAACAACTATCGATAATGTCATCTTATTCTTTAAACTGACATGGCTATTGGTATTCATGTGACTAAAAACACCAAACACAATTTCCCTCTAATTCTCTATATGTAATTTGAAATAAACAATAAGAAAAATAAATACAATAATAAAAAAATTAACATAAAAAAGCTCTCAAAATGACAAGAAATTTTAACGAAAAGAAAAAACAAAAGAGGTCTCTAGATTTAAATAAGGCATTGATTATAAAATAGGATTGCAATTACTTTTTAAAATAAAATAATGCTTTCTCTTGTTCTCGAATAATCAAGTTAGAAGCACAAAAAAAAAAAAAACGAATTAGGTTAGAATACAACATCATATATAGCATTCACTAAATATTGTGAAAATATAGAATTGGGATTTCCTTTTTAAAGAGGATAAAAAAAAATTCACCAGCTCTCACTTGTATTGCTCTTGAATGTGAAATGATTTGGATTGCTTGCCGTGCTAATAATCTTTTACAAATTTTTCTTTATATGGTGAAAAAAAATGTGTACAAGGATAACAAAAATATTTGTATTTAAAAATATCTATTGATAAAAATTACAATAAATAAAAATAAATAATTAAATAGATATTTATAAATAATTTAAACAAATATTTTCATTACGTATTTAGTATTTATTAATTTAACTGTATTAGGTATCCAGATACTTCTACCTGTTAGTACTCATCATTACTTATTATTATAAAATTATTCAAAAAATATAATATTATTTTTATTGTTAAGTTATTTTAACTGACAAAGGCTTTTCACATATTTTTTTTTTCTTTTTTGGCCTTCAACTATTTTTAAATTTTTTTAAAATAATTAAAAATTATGGTTAAAGTGTTTTTTAAACTATTTTAAGTTATCTTTTATTTTTATTAAATTAATATCTGTGCATACTATAGATATTGATAAAATTCATAGGTATTTACTTAATGGATGCCTCCATAATAATATGAAAGCAAACACAAGACAATTTTTTTATTCAATGAGGTTGGTAACGAGGAACTACTATTTGTGCCTACCTTATTCTTTATCATCCTTAAATATGGTCGTTTTTCAATAATAAATAAGTGAATATTAAATATTTTATCACCTTTTCAACCTTTTTTTTTATAAAAGATAGTACCTATTGAATATTAGCAAGATTTATTGTACAACTAGACATTTATACTATATAAGGTAATGAATGTTGGGTTTTAATAGGACAACATAAGAGAAAAGTGAAAGTAGTGAAAATGAGAATGTTAAAATGAATGTGTGATCATACAAGAAAAGATAAAATATGAAATAAAGTTATAAGAGAGAATATTGATGTAGCACTCATTGAGGAAAAATGATAAAAAAAAAATAGGTTAAGGTGGTTTTGACATGTACAAAAAAGGCCATAAGAGATGTCAATTAGAAGAGTAGATTGCATGTTTTTAGTCCAAGAAAAAGGAAAAAAAAAAGGAGAAGAAAAAGAACTTTAGAGAATATCATCAAGAAAAATCTCAAACTCTAATATTTATGAAACTTTGGGTTTTAACCCTATTGAATGGTATTGTTTATTCCATATAGCTTACCTCACCTAGTGGGATAAAACTTTGTTGTTTTTGTTTCAACTTTTTTATAAAAATGTCTCCTCATTCTAAATGAATTACGTTATAAAGTGCCAAACAAAAATTCCCAAATAAATATTAACCTTTTATGCATGAAAATTCTCAATTATGGACAAAAGCAACAATTCCTACCTTCTTTTACTTAATAGGAAGACACTGTCAAATTGACGCCTTAGCATTAATCTTGAAATTCCTTGATTGATACATTTGTGGTCATTATGTTTGTCAAATTATTATCGGTGTGAACTTTATTTAAATAGATAAACATTTGTCCAATATATCTCGTATCCAATAATAATAGATATTGATATACTTTGATTAATAGTGAAAACTTAATTGAATTTTTATGTAAGTATAATCACTCTTTGTGATATTGTAAATAGAAAAAAAAAAAAAAACTAGACTAAGCCAAACCTTATCAAGCTTGAGTCTAATCTTACTAAAAAAATTCAAAATGTTGAGCCTAACTTTTTTTACCTATCATAAGCATTTTATATATAAAGGTTTGTTAGTTAGACCTACATAAAAGTTTAACATGGTATGCTAGCTTATTTAGATGCTTGTTTAGTGATAAATAGAATAATTAATATTTATTTTTATCTTCATAACAAATAAATATAATTAGGAAAGCTTAGAAATTTAGGAATGTAATCAAATTGCAAAATAATAATGAGATCAAATTGTTGAACCTTACTACTTTGATCCGTGCTCACCAAATAAGTATAACAATTTTTACTTTTATCTTCATGTCACTCGTGCTAGAAATTTGGAAATAAAATCAAATCAAATTCAAGTATAAAAGTCAATATTTCATACAAATATAACAATGAGATCTTCCATTTGTGGAAGAATATATTCTACAAATATACTCTATTTGTCTACACTAAACAAAAATAAATATTATTATTTTAGTCTTTTCTATTACATTTATCTTTCATATAATAATATTCTTTACTTTTATATTTGTTTTTATTTTTAATGTAACATAAGGAAGGGATAAATTTTCTCCTAAGATTAAATTTCCTTTAAAACCTTTTTTTTTATCTAAAATATATTACATTGACATTTCTTATACATTACACTAAAATCATATGTTATCCTAGAAACATGTTACGTAATGTACCTTTATAAGAGAGTTGTTGTAAGAGTTAAAAAAAGAAAGGGTCATGTGCAACCTTATGGAGGTGTTAGAGCCTCCCTAAATTATAACTCTTTTCTCTTTAGGAGCTCTCTTCCTCTTCATTATTTTTGAAATTTCCTCCCCAAATTCTAGACCATATAACCATTGTATTAAAACAAGCTTTAGGTAAAATATTAAAGAGACAACAAGCTTTCAATCAATACTCATTATCAAGTATTTGAAACTAGGAGAAAGAGATATAGGGGTCCTTACCTCAACCTTGTTTGATGATCATTTACATGATTTTACTATCTATTTGGCGTTGTTTGTTTATGAATTTTTAAGTTCATTTGGTTAAAGTAGTGTAAGAGGTATAATGAGTAAAGAGATGATGAATAATTTTTTTTGTTTTTTATTTTTTAATATGTGCATATTGATTTTGTTTGACATGATGATATGATTGAAGTTTTTAGGGTCTTTTGCGTTCATCTACAATTTTTTTTGTATTTTTATGATGTCATCTACTATTTTTAAGATAATTATGTTTTAGGGATGTTTAATCTAACTATGACCTTGAAAAAATTATAAAAAAAATATCTTTATGGAATTTTGAAAAATGGATGTTAATTATCCTTAGGATATAGGGATGCTTTGTAATTTTCTTGTATTTAATTATAGAATTTTTTATTTTTAATATTGATCTTGTTAAATTACTAGAATTTTTTTGTAGAGATGAAATAAATGTTAGAAAATAGTTTCAATGAACATTATGGTTTGAGAAAATTATTGTGAGCTTATGATGCTTTGTATGTATATCGGTAATTTATTTAGAAGTTTTGGAAATTTGTTTAGTATTTATTAAAATTGAATAGTTGTATGTTCTATCCTAAGCAAATGACTTTGAGAAAATGTAAAATGATGGTAAATAAATTTATCTAGACTTGAGAAAAATCATAGGAGACCCTGAGACATAAAGGATAACCTTTGTAAAATATTAGAATATTTAAACATGAATAAGTATTTTTAGTATTTTAGAGAATTCAAAAAATAGAGAATTGAGAATGAGTGAAATTAATTAGAAAATTATAGTAATTGTTAGAAATAAATTATGAGAAATTTTAATTGTAAATTATGTGATGATAAGTTATATTGTTTAATTTCATAATCATTTTCTATCTTTTGTTAATTTTCATAATTAATGGGCCTATAATATGTTTATATGTGTATATTAAGAAATACAATGATATGTCAATTATTGATAATTATGGATGGATAATTGTGATGGTGAAATCTTATTAGGAAGATCTTAATTTGCTTTATAAAAGATGATTAAATTGTTGGCTTTGACTATTGACTTGTGAATTTTTTTTGGACCTTGGAGACTAGGAGGGAAAACCCTTAGACAATATGTGTTGGGTAGTCGAATATGATGTGTGTGAATTTAATGATTTTGGGTCATTGGGTAAATGAACTCCTAAAGTGGGAGTGTATTTAGTAAAGTGAGAATGATCTTAAGTAAACGTTTTGTTTACTACGAAAGTAACGAATTAACAAGAAAATACATAACACAAATATAATAGTGGAACAAGATAATAAATAATAGAAATTAGAGTTTGTGCATAAAATAATTGTGAACATGATAGAAGACAAATGTGTGTGATGGGTGTAGAATATTACAGTTTAAACAAAATTTATAAATCTGAGAGTAGTGAGACAATTCATAAGACTATTGAAAAATGATAAATTACCAATGATATTTATAATGGGATAACAAAAATAAATGTCAACTTATGATATTTTAGATTATTATGTTAGTAAGGACATACATAATAAAAATAATTTTTTTAGTGGGTTTTATATAAATAATAAAAATACTGATGTTTAAGATAATGTCATTTAGGCAACGAGATTTGTGGTAATGCTTCATAATGTGTTGCTGATGATGGGACTGTCACTATAATTAACGTGATATTATGAACCACCAAGGAGGAAAATAATGTGTATCGAAAGCATAGAAAATCACACAAACTCATATATTAATAAGAAATGATATTTTAAGTTAAGGAGAAAGTCCTTAAAGCTTGTAAGAATGACATGATACACTGGTACCTAATGAATCATTTAATCGCTGACTTGACAATCCGACTGAAGTAAGATAATTTTTAATGGTGAAAAACCCTACCTAAATACCAAGGAGAAGGTGGACTCCCTATAAATCATTCGGCTTAACATAAAGAAAGTCCACTAAGTTTTGAGAGTTACAGTGACAGCAAAACCAAATGAGATAAAGTAAGAAATAACCAACTAATTTGGAACATGTGACATTCAAAAGAGAGTTATGAAGAATGATATTGTTTGTGTTTTGTGTTGTGATTATTTGTGTGAGGTGAAAGACTCACCTATACATTTTATGTTTTTTTAGATGAATACTAGTGTTTTGGTACAATAGATAATGATGAAAGGGGATGATATAGATGGAATGGTTTGAGAAAATAAAAATTTTACAAAAAAAAACTTTGAGTTTTGGTGCAAATATGAGAGTTGGATTTCATTGAGTTATTATTATGAGTTTTGGTCCTTTATTTAGAAGATTATGAATTAGATCTTTATTTTATATCGTATTATTCTATTAAAGAAGTGACTCGAATTACTTTGTATGGATAAATTATAATGATTTAATGATGAAAATGAGAATGATTAAGTGGGTTTTTATTACATTTTAATTTTATTTAATTCATTTTTTTAAGAATGATATTTCTTAATATTTATTTTTAGATATAATTATTATGAACATGCAAATGAAACTCTTTCATGATTTAGAAATTTACTAAATTATGATGTTTTTCATAATACGTAGTTTTATTAAAGATTAATTATACTATTAGATGTTTTTAAGTTAATGATGAGCTAACGAGGATAAACTTTTAAAACTTTCATGTAATGTGGTTCTATGTAAAAATTAAAAAGATGAAAATAAAATTTTTATATAATTGATAATTGTTTTTAATTATTAAATTTTAAATTATTTTATAAAATTTTAAAATAATAATTTTTTTTATTATAATAATTAAAGATATTATAACACTCCATAAAAGATTTTAAATTATAAATAACAGAATTATAATACTTGATTAAGAAGGTATCTCTTCATAAACAGATATTTCTCTTTAAAAGCGTAGATTCTATGCTCTAATGCCTACACTTGTTATTTCCATCATTGTATCAAATATATTCAAATGATGGTTGTTATATATAGGAATTTTGGCTCATAATTAGTTGTAACAAAAAAAACAAAAAATTTCAACAATTGTATTAATTGTCAATTTTAGTATAATTATCCTTAACTATTATTGTTTGTCTCTTTTGTTCCTTATGGAATTTTTTTTGTCTAAGATAATCGATCCTTTAATTCATAATCCTTTTTTAAACTTGAATAATTATTTTGGATTATTTTTTTCACTTATTATTGAATTTTGAAAAAAAATATATCTTTTATAAAAAAATAATATTTAATTTCATTAAACTTGATCTCTTTTATAAATAAATATTTTAAACTTTAATTTTATCTTAATTTATCATTAAATTTTATTTTATTTATAAATAGACAACAGAAATTTAAATGATCTTTAAAATTTATTTTTTTACAAATAAAAATTTAACATTAATTTCATTTGAATTGATTCTTAAAATTTATTTTTTTATAAATAATTATTTCTATCAAGTTATAGTTAAATTATTTATTTTAAATATCAATAATTTATTAATCTTTTTTTTACAATATTTATTTCTTCATATATTCAAATACAATAAAAACATGAATTTAGAAAGAAAAAAAATAAAAAAATATTTAATATTTTTAATTTTAAATTTTATTTTGTTTTAATATATATAAAAAATTGATTTATAAAAACAAGACTAATAAATGAGTAGGATTTAAGATAAATAGATAATGTAAATAGATATTTACAAAAGAGATAAATTTTAAAAATTAATTGAGATAAAATTAAAATAAAAGTGTCTATTTATAAAAATTATAAAGTTTAAGAATTAATTAAAATTAAAATAAAATTTATAATACTTATTTATAAATAAGATAAAGTTAAAAAATTAATTATAATAACATTAAAATTTAAAAGACTTATTTAGAAAATAAATAAAACTTAAGAAGGTTAAATATTTTTTAATGTTTATAAAAATATAAAGTTTACGATGAGATAAATTAATTACGTTATTCCCTTTCTTGGAGTTTGTATTTAGTATAGGAATCTTGTGATGTTGTTGAGTCGACTAAATATATGTAAAATACATATGTCAGAACAAATTAATTAAATGATATGGAATCTTTTCTATAGAATCTACTTTTGATTTTTTCTTCAATTCAATTCTACCATCGCTGCCTCTTCAATATTCTATCATGTCAAACTCTGCTAACTCCAACTCACTATCTTCCTCTCTTTCTTCTGCATAGCAATCTTCAATTACAATGACTAAATTCAAACATTAATCATTTTTTAAGAAAATTTAAAACATATTTTATTCTAAAATTAAACACACATGTAACTTCTTATAATTCATTATACTTTCAATCATTATTTCTAATTAATAGTTATTATTATTAAATTTTATCAACTAAAGTGCATTTCTTTATTAGAATAAGATAGATTCTTGAATGAGAAATACTAATAATATTATCTCTAAAATTACTTACATTAATTTTTGAGATTTATCTTCTTTAAAACAAGAGATTTAATATTAAAAAATAAAGTGTATTCATATTTATTATTGAAAAAAATACATATATAAAAATATAAAGTTAATTATAATATTAATTATTGGATTTTTAATTAATAATTATTATTGTACTTTATATTCTAAAATATATTTTCTTTACTTTAGACAATTCAAATCCTAGTTTTTATGTTGGATATTTTTCATGTTTAATACTAATAGTTTGTAGAAGCACTCCAAAAAGTGAGTTTAAATATTTAGATATGTAATTTGTTAACATACACATTTTCATTTTTTAATATTAATATATTAAAAAAATTACATCATTAACATATTTTAAGAAAATGTCTAATTAAAGTTTGTTAATGTGTTTATACTAAAAATAAGTGTTTGTACATTAGCAAATTTTACAAACATTTTCTATTGAAGACATACTTATTTTTTAGTACAGATGCATTCACAAATTACATCATTGATATATTTTACGACAATATCTAATTATATTTTGCTAACACACTCTTACTAAAAATTAAATATGCATGCATAATAAACTCACACAAACACAGACACACATATTCTAAGATTATAAATTAATACACAACTTAGAAAATGATACTCTCATTTTTCTCCACTTTATCAATTATGCATACTCAATATTCTTTATTTTCTTTTCTTTGAACATGCATTACTACAACCTTGCAAGTAGCCAAAAATTTCTCTTTTAATCATCTTAAAATACCATTATTTTCTCTTTATCGGTACATTTTATATTTGATTAATGCTAACAACATTTTCTCTAACACTCTTTATTCTTGGTTGAAATTTGTTAAAAATCATAAATTTTAATAAGTTTCACTTCTAGTTTAATGAGTCTGTCTTGATTTAGATGAGAGATCCACCAAATTTGTTATTTTCAATAAATTTTAACTAATAAAAAAAAAAAGTGTTAGAACAAGAATGTTAGAAAGAGTGTCATTAACATTATTATTTATATTTTCATCTATAAGTGTAAATGAGTTAAAACAAGTTGAATGTTGAAAATTTAGGATCCATAATCTAGTTATATATATAAACATGTCAAATTATTTACTTCCTTAAACCTCTTATCTCCTTAGTTTTCTTTACATTTTGAATTTTTTTTAATAAACCGGTGAAGTTCACTCTCATAATAAACATGTGATATACGCTCTTATAATTTTAATATTAGCCGAACAATTTTCAAAATTATAATTGAATATTAAAAACTAATTTTAAATATATTTTTATTTTCAAAATTCAAATATACTCCCAATATATATTTAATATACCTTTGTATGTTTATATATAAACTAAATAATTTAACAAGATATAATTGGATATCATAAATTATACACTCTTATATATTTATCAAAAGTTAAATGTTCGGTTTATATAAAACTTAGTGCATATAATTATTTTGATATATAACATAATATTATTTAATGGATAGATTAATAAAATTTAGTATTTATAAAAAAAGATTATAAATTAGTTATTTATTTTAATTATTAAATTTTAAAAAATAATTAAGATAAAAAATAAAATTTTTAAAATTATTTTATCTTTCCTCACATATTTATATACAGAGGGATTCACATATAAGAAATATTTTATATGTTAATGAGATGAGAGGGGAAAATAATAATATACTTACATAGTGATTAAAAAAAAAGATATTTAAATATTATTTGATAATTTAAAAAGATTAAGTGTTATGAATTTCTTAATCATTACAATTCATACAGAATCTATAAAATGACAATTCCAGTATAAATATTGTATCTAACATGCAAACAAAATCAGTTGACCGTTGTATAAAAGTCAACCATATATTTTTTACATTTATTTTTCAACATACGAAATTCTAATAAAAAAAAAAAAGAATGATGGAAATCTAATCAGATGACACCTGATGATTGACTTTGATGAACAGCATTTGTTGTTTTTTTAAAATGCATGACATTTCATTCTCGGACTTTTCTGTTTCCCGTTATACTATCTGTGCAGAGTCTAATCAGATAACACCTGAACAGGTAAAAAATTGTTTTAGAAAAGGACGGGATGCTGCCTTATGCTCTATTTGGTAAAAATAAATTAAATGAAATTCATAAAAATCAAGTGAATGACTTCAAAATAGATAAAAAAAATTTAAAATATTTTATTATGCACTAATAATATAAAATAATTTTATATTAATATTTAATTATAAATTATTCTTGAGATGACTTATAAAATATTATTTTTTATTTTTTTTTATTGTTAAATATTTGAATTTTTTTTATTTATCTATCATTTTTAAAGTTTAAAATATCATTAATTATTTAACTGTTAATTATATTTTTATTTTTTATTTAATCTTTAATTAATTTATAAATATATATGTATTATAAAATAAAAATAAAAAATTATATAACTATTTTAATAAGATCAATAAATTTTATCATATTTCTTAATTTTTACATAAACCTTAAATGATACATTAAAAGGAATAAATGATATATTATTATAAAAATTAATAAACTTATCATTTATTATGATTTATAATTAGATGACAACATACAATTATTTTATATTATTAATGTATATTTTTTTCTATTAATTTTTTTTTTATTATTCCTTATTCTATACAGTAAGTGAGATCTATGATAAATTTTAAGAGATTTTTTATAATTTTAAATAAAATTTTTTTAGGATAGATCTTTTTACAAATATATATGATATTTTTTAATATATATGATTTTTTATATAAAAATTAATAATAAATAATTTTTAATTAATAAATCTAAAATTTTAATTTTAATTATTTTATCATTAGATCAACCTTAAAAAACATGTTATGGTATTAACTTACTAAAATTTTACAAAAATTAATATTAATTATGCAAAATTGAAAACAAGTTTATGTCAGAATTTTTTTTATTTGAACATAAATGACAAAGAAATTATTGGACTTGATTGATTAAAATTTAAATGTTTGAAAATAAATTTATTGAATTTTATTAATTATTATTTGGTGGTATAAATCATGCTTAATCGTAGTCACTTAGGCATGTGATTATATTAAAGATTAATTAGAGAAGCTGCCATTTGGAACTAGGAACACTGGTGATATATGAATTTCTATCTTTCAGCAGATACTAAAAGATAAGTTCATTTTAAAGGAATCTTTTCCATCTTAATAAATATTTTTGGCGCAATTAGTTTATATTAACTCATATAAACTTAATTAATCAACTAATATTCTGTAAAATATTTCTTAATCATCCTTAAAGGCTCGTTGACTGTAAGAACATCCTCAATCAATCCCCTGGTTTCATGTTTTGAAGTTTATTTGTTTATTTTTTCTAGTTTTATCTCGTAAAATGTCTACTTCACAACCTTGTTTATGTTATCTTGCTGACTAAAATTATGATAAAATGAGTAGTGCTGTTGTTTGATGCTAGAAAAAGCACTAAAACAATTTTAAAACAAAAGAATTGACATAAAAAAAAACCAAGTCATAATAACCGTACGTGCACTTCAATTTGTCACATATTGTTGGTCCAATAACCTTTGTCACCAACCCATTCGTTAATAAAATTGAAAAAAAAAAAAATTATCCGAATACAATTTTGTTAGTCATGGAACATTAAAAAATTTGAAGAATCAAAGCCAAGTGATCAAAACCAAAACAAGTCAATTTATTGTAAAAGTATATACTTGTCCTTTAACATAAGCTCCTTCGAAAAGGAATTTTGAGGAATCGTGGCAGAATAAGCTATCCAATATTTCTTTCAACTTGATCCCCATTTTAAGAAAATAAAAGAAAGAGTATAAAATTGAAAAATTGATTCCCCAATTCCCAGACTCTACTTTGATTTCCAACGATAATATTGTCATCCTTATTATTATTGCTATCAATTAATTATGAAAGCAACAAAGCTAAGCAAAGAGGGTGTGAAGATTTTGTCCCCCCCTTCCCCCCAAATAAAAATGTCTTACTGGTGACTCTTCATAAGAATCTGTTACCCCCATTAAATCAATGTGCAACTTGATCTGCAACTTGCAGTGCTCTTTTGCTTTGAAAATTTGAATGTGCATAAATTCCTCTGCTTATCTGCACAAAAAGTACCCATCCCATTTTGTGCTTAACTAATGGTTTTTATTTTTTGTTGCATCTTATTCTTTTTAATAGTAAAAGACCACATCATGTCCACCAAAAGTTTTGGACAGTGTTTAGATCAGTGCCACAAAGCACAAATTCACAAACCTAAATGATTTGGTATAATTGATAGATAAGTATCACCTTTAAATATGTGATGAATAAATTGGTCTTCAGATCCATATATACGAAAGAACATCTATTAAAATAGTTAGTACTTAAATAAATATTAGTAATTCGAGAAATTAGTATATGATTCTCGACCAGAGATATCTTTGATTAAAAAAAGAAAAAAAAAAACTCAAATTCAGACAAAAGGCACAAGAACCATAAAAGCAGGAGAGAGAACCAAGTGTGACAACTTCAGCTGCCGGCGTTGGGCAATGGCACCCCAATTTTATGGCTTAAATTGTTGTCCCTTCCCGTGAGTGAGTTTGACTTGAAATTCAAGTTCTAAACATTTTTTATACTCCAAAATACAATCTTCACTCTGAGTGAGATTACCTTGTACTTGCTAACTTCACGACAAATTTGCTCCACTTGAGCATTAAAACATAGATTTGCACATATCCATTTAATGTGGTCCTTGAACAAATAGAAACTCCACATAAATCAAACGGGTCAAACTCTGCCCCATGAGTGAGTGATCTTGTGATCTGAATTGCTAGTGACTCCTCGTTTGTTATGATCCCCATCTTATTTTAGGCAAACAATATTTGATAGTTGAGATCTTTCCTAGTACAATGCCAACGGGGAGAGGTGTACTTTTTCTTTTATTTTATTTTGTCCCATGTATAAGTAGAAGGAGAGGGAAAAGTTGAATTAACAGAAGTAGCAAGTTTTCAAGGTGTGAGGATCATGAAATTAATACTTGATAGTGAAACCAACTTCAGTCTCTATCTATGCAATCCAGAAATAAAATAAAAACTGATGGTCGCTTGGAAACGGCTAAAAAGGACTTCTTTAAAAATATTGCCTATTCAATTTCTAAAAATAACCCTTGATAATTAATTTCTTTGACTAAATCTCTTACATATAATAATGTGTCAATTAGGTATAGGTTGAAGTGCCGTGGCTGTGCAATGATAGGACCAAAGATCTTAGTTTAGTAGCAAGGAACCAAAGACAGCTAGCTAAGCTTTGCTTCAATTTATGTGGGGTGAGAAAACGCATTATTTTATATTCACTGATACATTAAAGGTACAACAATGTGCAATTCATTCCCAAAATAAGTGGCAGGCTGGCTGCTATACATAAATAGAAACTCCTAATTCTAAGTCAATGTCAAATTTCATTATATTGAGAAATTCTTATATTTCAGAATAAACCTGGTTTTTCTTTAATTTTTTCTCATAAAGATATTTCTCTTTTTTTTATTTTCTTTTAATCTTATAATTTGCCAAAATAAAACTGCAAATAGAGTAGGCAGATTCTCTAAAGCTTGCTGTAGCTTTTATAATGACTTCTTTTAGAGAACATGAACAAAGGGAGAGAGAAGACAAAAGGTGAATGTATTCGGGTAGAAAATAGAGGAACAGGCAAGTCAGAAATAAGCATAAATCATGAAATGAGGGTCTCTTCTCTTCTTCTGTGCAAATCTGAACAAAAAAACAGTACGTTACAGAAATAATGGTTACTCCTCCTGGACACCACATTTTCCTACTTCCCATGACATTAATACCCTGCAAAATGTAATTGAATTTTGCTGGAAATATCAGAAGTCCTTAGAGGAGAGACATATACCCCAGTGAATTTTCTTAAAGACAAAATTTAGATGCAATTCCTTACATGTTTTCAATATTATTTTCTAATAAAAATTAAGAGTTTCACACCAGTAACTTATAGTAATTTTTTAGGTAAACCAGTATCACGTAGAGTACTGAGAAGGAACTTCAATTTTAATTTGAAAATAGTACGTAAGGAACTGCATCTAATGTTACCTAAAAATCATAAATTAGAAATGTTATCCTCTGTCTCTACCCTACAGCCCTATACAGTTAAAGACAAATTTATGAAATATCTTATCCTCCTCTCTTCAGTATTTGTTTTTCTCTTTAAGGTGGTTGATGAATTAAACCAATCACTGTTCATTTTCATCCGAGTCAGCTAATAATGACAAAGAATCTTCCTTGCTTTCATGTTTGAGTGGCTTCTCTGGATCAACCTCACGGCTGTGATCATCAACACCAGAAGCTGCTCCTCCCATTCCTGTGAGTTTCTTGGCTCTTTGAGCCTCAAATTCCCAATCAGTTCTACCCAGAACCACCAACATGGTTACTGCACAAGACCCTTGAGCTGCAAGAAGGCCAAGCCAGAGGCCTCGAAAATCGTAGCCAGTGAAAAAGGCTAGCCAAATGGACACAGGCATTCCCACAAGGTAGAAGCATCCCAAGTTGATGTTAGCACCAACTTTAGGCCTTGCTGTGCCTCTCAGCACTCCACACCCTGTTGTTTGAGGGCAATTCCCAAGCTCACAAAGGCCTATTATGGGTAACACCATAGATGTCAAAGTTATAATCTCCTTGTCTTTTGTGAACATACTAGCCCATGTGTTCCTAACCATGAGAGCAAAAACCAATGCCAAGACACCTGACACGAAGCTGCAAGACAACCCCACAATGGCAGAAAGCCTTGCTTTTGAGGGCTTCTGTGCCCCAAGCTTGTTGCCAACTCTTGTTGACACACTGAAGCTCAATGAAGAAGGGAAAATGTAAAGCAAAGAAGTGGTTTGGATCAAAATCCCCATTGAAGCCACAGTTGCCTTGGGGTTCACCAACAAGCCACATAACAAAATCATGATCTCATACCACCACCACTCCAAGCACACGGAAACACAGCTTGGAATAGCCAAATTGAGAAGAGACTTCCATTGTGTGAAGCACTCAAAAGAGAAACCACCCCATGTTTTCTTATGAGTGCCAGAGAAAACAATATAAAGAATCAAAGAAGCTACAAGGTTGAAGTTTGTCCACACCCCACCAAGAGCCACCCCTTTGATTCCAAGCTTGAGGTGAGCCACAAGAAAATAGTTGATGGGTATGTGAAGGAGAATTGACAAAGTGGCACAAAGGGTGAGAGGGAGGGTAATGGATTGGGTTCTGAGGTAAATTCTCAAAGGGTGTAGGAATGACTGTGCGATGAGGTCAGGAATGGAGTAAACAAGATATGATTGGGCTTGTGTGGCTATGGCCTCATCCTGGCCACAAAGAAGAAGAATTTGCTTCATGTAAAGCCAAAGGAGTGTTATGGGGAGGGAAGTGAAGAGGAGCAAGAGAATGGTTCTTTGCAAGCAGAGTCCAAGGATAGTGAACCGCTTGGCACCAAAGGCTTGGCCACAAATGGGTTCCATTCCTACAGCAAGGCCAGAGAGGATTGAGTAGCCAGTGATGTTTGCAAAGCCAACAGCTAGAGAACCACCAGCTAAAGCTAGCTCATCAAGATGGCCAAGGAAGAGCATGGAGATCATGGAGCGGCAGTAGAGGAGGAGGCCAGTAAGGATCATGGGGATGGCAATTTTGCTTATGGAAAAAACTTCTTTAATGGCATCTGGGAGATGGGGTTTTGTTATTTTTGTTGCTTTTGTTGTTATTGTTGGTGGTGTTGGTGTTGGGGGTGGTGACGTTTTTGTTGTTGTGGTGTTATGTTGATGAGGTGGTGATGGTGGTGATGGTGGTGTGGTGCTGTTGTTTTGAGGTTTGGAGATCAATGGATTCTTGATTGAAATTTGGCAATCAGGAGATGAAGTACTGCAGCATTTGCAGGTGACGTCAAGAGTTGGATGACACATGGTGTCGAGAGACTTTGTGTCCGTGTGGAGGGGAAAAATTGGTTTTGATTTTGAATAGACTTAAAACAGAGAAAGAGAGAGAAACAGAGAAGAGAGAGAGAGAGAGAGATGTGAGGATTGAGAAGGACGGGGTTTGGAAAGGGGTTGTGTATGGGGTTTTATAGAGTTGTTAAGAGTCAGAGAACATTTCCTTCCATTTTTTCGGTGCGATAACATAGACTTTAAATTCGTCCCTTAGTACAAGAGGATGGATTCACGTTGATTTACCCCTTGATTTGATTTTAATCTTTACGGTTCATGAGTGTGAAAAAGAGTAGAGGGATACTGGTGTTTCAGCTGTTATGTATTTTAACTTTTGATTTTTGAAAATGGATTTAATTTAAATATATTAATAGTAAATTTTTTTATACAATTATTCAATCATAAATTGATATTTATAATATGATTGTTAATTTTTATAATAATTATTTTTAAAAAATTATATTTATGATAATTTTTTAATTAATTAACTATATAAAAATTAATCTCTTTATAACATCCATTCGATTCAATTAAATCAAGTTAAGTACAAAGGAATAAATAAAGTTCTAATAACATCTATTATTCTATTTAAAAGACACCAACTTAAAATAACTATGGTAAAAAATATTAGTTACTTTCTTTTTAATATTTTTTATAAGTAATTGAAGATCACTAATTTTGATGAATTTAATTTCTCTGATTTAGAAATAAAATTTAATAAAATAAATAATTTTTAAATTTTGAGATCAATTATAAAAAGAATATTAAAAAGTATCACTAACATTTTTTTATTATGATAATTAACTTAATGTAAGTTAGATTAAGAAGTACATTAAAAATACAACATTACATAATTGGATATATTAAATTAGAAAGAATGTCATACATTACATATTTTTAATTCAAGTTATTTTTGTTAGATATAAATTAAAATAAACAGTACTAAAAATATGCATAATTTATTTTCAAAAAATTAAAAATATTTAAAATTGTAATTAAAAGCAAATAATTTAGAAAAAAAAATTATTTTTAAGGAAAATATGTTAAAATAATCAACCATTCTTAACTAATGTAAACTACTATATATATGTGTTTATTATGTTTTTGTCTCTTATTTTTTGTAAATTTTTATTTTTAATTTTTAATAAATTTTTATCTATTTTTAATTTTTTTAAAAGTTTGTATTCTTAACATAAAATATTTTAGAAAATAAAAAAATTTTAAAAAATAAAAATGGAACAAAATTTTTTTCTGAGACTAAAAATAAAAATCTTCAAAAGTTGAAGGACAAAAAAAAAAATTAATAAAAAAATCTCTATGTATAAATATAAAGTAGGAATTAAAGTATATATTTAAACTATTTAGAATGTTGCGTAAAACTAAATATAAAAAAATTCCCTTTTGGATGGGCTTAAGCGTCCAACATTGTCCGGCCTAAAAATATATACAATTGAAAGAGTTGCACTATATCCACTTTGGAATTTGAAGAGTAAGATTTACAGGTTAAAAATTTGTCAGTTTTTTTGGTTCTTTGGAGACCTAATTGAAGTATAAATACATCATTCTAACTTATGCAATGACTAAAAGTCACAGAAAGATAGGATCATCCAAAAGAGATACAGTAGAATAGATTCAGAAAGTTTCTGGAGTATTAAGGGCCAAGATTACATCCAGACAAAGACTATCCTTGGACACAACATACAAGGAACTAAACAAAAAGCCAAAGAGCCCAATAGACTTCATCAATGTTCATGATCCTTGATATATAAGGAATTCTGTATCAGTATTATGGATTTTATTAATATATTATTGCTTAATTAATGCCAACCCACAGTTGTCTGCTTCATAGCTTGGCTGCTTGGGACAAAGTCACTTAAAAGTTTGTTCTATACTAAGTAGTTTGAGGCATCCAGGGATACGACTGTGTTTTGTTGTTTTGGTATTTTCCATGAGATTAATCCCCAACCAACCCTCTTAAGACTTGTCTCCAACACTCTCCCAGCTTTGTCTCCACATAATTTTGCTTTGTGTTATCTATAAAATATTTTTAACAATCTGTCTCTTTCTATTTTTATCTACCATGTTACTCATTTTATTTCACATTTTTTTCTCTTAATTGTCAAAAGAAAAATATGTTTTTTAATATACAAGAAAGTTGTATATAAGTGTTGTATAATTATAATTTTTTATTAAAATGTCTTCGATTAATGTAATTTAAGCAACTAATTTTAATTTTTTTTTATCTTCTATTAATCGACCTCTACAATAATACATCATATTTAAACAATTCATACATTTTTTTTTATAGTAAACTTTTAAATAACCTTTAAATGATTCATAATTTTATACTTTATATTTATACTTATTTTTATTTGAATTAAAATTTTAGTTTAATTATTTTGATTAAAATAAAAAAATTTATTTTAATTATAAATAACTGCTACATATAAAAAAAACGTAACTAAATTTTAAATAATCTAATATAATATATATATTTTTAGTAAAAAAAATTGAGTAATAATATTTTAAAATAAACAATTTGTTAAATAACGAGTGTCAAATATTCTCTTAATGATTAAGTGCGAGCCAATGCTGAATAATAGATTAACTAAGGCATTAGGGATTAGGGTAATGTTTTTATGAAAATTCTCTTGATGTAGAATAAAAGGAATTAATTCGACATTTACTTAATTAATTTATACTTATTCAAAGTCTTAGTTTAATCCTTTATCCTTTCTTATTTTTAATTTCGTCCTTTTAAGTCAACTGTGGTGATTTTGTTTTTTTGTCAGAAATTATTTTGTTAATCATCACTAAAATTAAATAAAAATAGATAAAATATTTAAATTGTTAACCATCACTAAAATCTTGATAAAAATTAAATAAAAAAAAAACCGATAAAATTGAGAAAAATGGATAAAATTGTCAAATTAAAATTAACTTTAAATAAACATAAAATAGTATGATTGATTGGGTGTCATTTTTCACAAATTTATTTTAAGTCCAAGGAGGAGTTTGGTAGTGGAGAAGACTTTAATTTCTTAAAAATCTTAGTTTTTCATATTCGGTATCTATTTAATTTAAAAATAATATTTTTAAGAAAGATTGTTTCTCAAGAATATTTTGTTTAGTTTCTTAAAAATATTTTATGAAAAGATGAGAATCGAATTTTTTGAATTTATTTTTTTATTACAGTAAAAATATCATATTATTCTTATTAAATTATTTAATTTGATAAATAATTAAAAAATTTAATAAAAATATCACGATACTTTTTAATTTTCAAGAATTTTATATAAATATTTTAAAAAATATTTATGATCAATTAAATAAATTATAAATTTAAATAAATTTTATGATCAATTTTAGACTAAAATTATAAATAAAATAAAATAAAACAACTAAAATTATATTTAAGTTTAAATTTTATTTATTCCTTAAGAATACATAATTCTCAAAATTTATGATTCACGAAATCATGATTACAGTACATAAAGTTTTTGTTTTATACCAAACGTTTGTGAGGGCCATAAATTTTTATAACGCTGGTATGATTGAAATCTCGATAAATACACTTCTAAGCTAGTGTGGGTGTATTTGGAAAAGCATCACAAACTTTATTTTGAATTTTATATATATATAACTAATTTGATATTTTTGGAAAGATTAATTTAATTAAAAATAAGTTTGAAATAAAATATTCTATGCTAAAAAGTTTTAAGTCTTACTTTCAATTTTAGTCATTATAATTTTATGAATAAAAATTTTGATCCCATAAAATTTTAATAGAATTTTGGTCTTCAATATTTTTAAAATTTAACAATTTTAGTCACAATTAACTTATCATAAAAAATTAAATGAAAAATATTGATATAATCGATAATATATGTAATTAATTAATTTATATAAAAAATTAATAATAAACTTAATTACAAATTTTATTA
>JAMLFT010003502.1:0-21927 GCA_026544285.1 Pachyrhizus erosus | reverse complement strand
TTTATCTAAAAATATTTTTTTATAAATTATAATTAACTTATACATAAATTAATTAATAAATAAATTTATATAATTTTTTTAAAAATAAATTTTAATTATATATTAGTTAAAAATTAATTTATAGAATAAAATATTTTATTTTTCATCTTATTTTCTTAAAAAAATGTTTTTGAGTAATTTTACACAATCAAACTGAAGACTAACACCTTAACATTATTAACTCCTCAATATTTTATTACTTACTATTCAATATTATTGAACAAACATTAAATTTTTTAACACTTTGATTCTTTGAAAATGATGCTGATATTAAAGATTTAATTATTTAGTAATTTAATTTTCTTTACTCTTCCTAAAAATCTATACTTAAAATTTTATATTTTATAATTTAATCACAGCTATTATGTACTACAAATTTATTAATTTTTAAAACAATTATTTTAAAAATAATCTTAATAATAACTTTTTATTAATTGATAATATAAATTTTTTACATAATTATTAAAATTTATTTTTTAATTGTAATTTTGTTCTATATTATTACAAGTTTAAAAGATATATATTATCAGTATAAATTTTTTTACATCATTAATCAATTAAAAATTAATTTTAATATGACTTTCAAAATGTTTGTCATAAAAAAATAATATATTATATAAAATAAATTTTCGTTATCATTTAATCACAAATAATTTTATATAATAAATTTATTAATTTTTATAATAATTATCTTAAAATTTATATTAATTATAATTGTTGATCGGTTGATAATATAATTTTTTTATACTAATAATACATTATGATTAAATTTACTATCAAAATCATAAAAAAAATATTGAATGATAATGTAAAAAAATATTAATATGTGTTTGTTTTCAATTATTATTATTATTTTGTAAATTCGATTATTCCATTTGATTAGCAAATTCAATCATATTATTTAAATTATGTAATGGTATTTGATTGGAAATGAAGTTAATGGATAAGCTAAAGTAATAGGTACAGATGGGAAAAGTAAATTTGCAAAATAAGAGGAAGTTGTAATTAAGTAAATAAATAAAAAAAAGAGTTAATAAATAAAGGCACATGATGAATAATCGAGAAGAGTAGGCGTATTTGAAAGAGAAAGTAGATGGATAGATGATAACTAAGAGCAAGAGAAGCAGACAGAGAGAAAGATAGAAAAGGCAAAGGGTGATCGATCTCAAATCAAGTTCTGAAGTGAAGTAACTTTTAGCGGTGTGGGACTCACGAGAGCAGCAAGGAAGTCACAAGAGTCACAAGATTGAGGTTGAAGGGAGAGAATGGAGATAGGTTCGGGCAGCCTGAGCAAGAAGAAAAGTGGTGGAAACGGACAGCTTCTAGACGGTTCCAATATTATGGAGTTGGTTGGAAACCACCAAGTTTTTGGCACCTTCGTGGACCATAAGTTTCACCAGTTAGACACAGATAGAGATGGCAAACTCTCTGTGAAAGAGCTTCAACCTGCAGTCGCTGACATAGGTTCTGCTCTTGGTTTGCCTGCTCCCGGCACTAATCCTGATTCTGATCACATCTATTCCGAGGTTCTACTCATCTCTTCTTTCTTCCTTAAACTACTTACTCTTCTAACTACCTTTCTCTTGTCTTCAAATATAACTTATAACTTTTTCTCTTCCTTTTCTGCTTATGCACCTATCTATTATAACTTCCTTCCAATTTTGCCAATGCTGTCACCTTCCTGTGTTCAACATCCAACTTATCTCACTTTGGTTCTCCTACATTTGGCAGAGATTTTTTTTTTTTTTTTTTCCTTTACACAAACCTGGTTATGACTTCTTCTTGAGTTTTTACCACACAATTATCTTAATTAAGCAATAGAGAAGGAACTCAGACTAAGAAGATATCATCCTCAATGCTCAGAGAAAGACCAAGAGACAAAAATATGTTACCACGGGCTTGCTAAGAAAATAATGTGGCGAATATGCTTTAAACTTTTTCTACGGCTTTAGTTTTGGTAGCATTCCGAATTTCGTTTGTGTTAATGTTTGTAATAAATTATTATGGTGTCCAAGTGGGGAATATATTATTGACTTATATATCATCTCTGTGAGTTCATTATATCTTCATCTGATTTGTTTCGGTTCCAATGTCTGTTGTTTTTTCTTTATTAAAAAAATATTCGTTTGTGGTTTTGGGCTTTAAGCTTTGTTTTTATCCAATGTCTTTGGCGCATTTGCAACATTTTTTATGTGCTTTTAATGCTTCAGATGTTGACGGAGAGGCAGACCTAAATTGATTTCTCCAATTAGGTTTTGTGTAATCATTTATTTTATTTTGGAATGTATATCCTTTTCGGGCAATTATAGAGCAAGTTTAATTTTGTCAAAATTTTGACTTCTAGTTGGTCCCAGAAGCATCCTAATCTGTTTTATGATAATTTGGACTTATCCTTCAATACGATAAAATGGTCGGTCCTGTGGGACTCGGGTTTTGATTGCAAACTTGCAATTGATTTCTCTGCTTACTTAACTTTTTGTGGTCATTTTCTTATCTTCGTGTAAGGAGGAATCTAGCGAGGAATGTGGTAGAAACTAAAAATAAGTTGGCATTTTGACTTCTGAGGTTTAATAATATGTATTAAACTAATAATGATTTGTGCTTTTTAAACTTAAAATATACTTGGATTTAAAACAAATAATAAATAATACTCAGTAAATGCTGGTAGAAAGTTTTGAGTTAGACTTTTTAGTGCAAAAAGTCAAACTGCTATTATTATTATAGTTAATGATAAATTACAATGCTCTGGCCGCTAGCTGCATTCAGAATCAGAAGGCAATGTTCTATTGGGGACAGGGCAAAGGTTTTCTTTAGCGGGATACTTTGGGGTAAAGCTTTCTCACCTAACTACTAAAGTTGGGCAGGAATAAATTTTTAGTCACAAGAAGCCAAAAAAATAAAATAAAATAGCAAATGGTTGTAAAATAACGTGACATAATGATAGGATTAAATTATCTCTTTATAAATTTTTCATTTTGTTTACATGATTAATAATATTTGCGTGACAAGACTTTGATTGGCCAATATGTTTGAGCCAATTAGAAAGCAAGAATTGACATGTAGAATGACTTATTCCATAGGTCTTGAATGAATTCACACATGGGAAGCAGGAAAAAGTGAGCAAGACCGAGTTCAAAGAGGTTCTCTCTGACATTCTATTGGGTATGGCTGCTGGACTGAAGCGTGACCCAATTGTGATACTTCGCATTGATGGAGAAGATCTTCTGGAGTTTGTGAATGGTGCAGGTTATGAAGCTGAAATGACATCCGTATTCTCTCAGATTGAATCCCCTGGAAGATCCCTTCATGACCATATAATTGAAGCACTGGGCAAGCTCACTGTTGAACAAGGAATTCCTCCTACATCAGATTCTTGGGTAGCCAATTCATATACAAATATCGTTGACTTTCTTTCTATGATAAATTAAAACATGATTAACCCAAATTTTCATTTTATACTTTGACCAAGAAAAATAAATCTTAAACTTATTTCATTTCCTTCCTCCCTTGGCTTGTCTTTATTTATTTTTGTTTAGGTTTTGAACAACATTGTGGAACCGGCACTGCTATTCCAAGATGGCTCTGATTTGGACAAGCCTGTTTCTCGAGAGTCATTTTTGGAGGAATTTAAGATAGTGGCAATGAGTGTAGCTAATCGTCTTAAGGAGCAACCTGTCATAGTTGCTCACAGTGAGAACACCTTTGATGGAAGTGGTGTTAAGAGACTATTATCCAACAAGTTTGAATTGGACAAGGTCTATTATTTTGTGATTACTTGTACTATCTTTCTTGTTCTCTCAACTTTTCTTCAACCTCCTTATATGAAATTCACCAATATATCATGCGATGCAGACTTTGAACTCAACTATAGAGACTTTGCCTAAAGATCGAAATGGAAAGATGTCAAAGGAGTATCTACGGGTGGCGCTGGACACGGTGGCTCCGTCTGCTGGTTTACCTCCTGTTGGTGCAATTGAAGAGGTATGACGTTAACGCATGCTGCCAATTTATCATGAGTTTCTTCATTATCTACTATTTTGTTGCTTGAACTATATACCCTAGTGAAGTTGCCAGATATCATTTGACGTGAAGTACGTACTAAACCGTGCTGAAAATATAAAGGAGCAGTTTTAATTTTTAGTTGTCAGGTTCTCTTTTGAAATATTATTATAATTAGTCCGGGAGTTATTTGATTTATGACAAATCAATGAAGACTCAAAAATTCACGGTTGGCATGAGGTTGTGCTAGTATTTAGGTTGGCTTGATCATCCCCACGTGGCACATGATTCATTATAACATAATTAATGCTTCTTAATTCTAACTGAGCAATTAATTAGGAAACACAAATAAGACGGGCAACATGGGTATGGCAAATTTTAAAAATTATAAGACAACACAATTATTACACAATTCATAAAATTAGTATAAAACACAATTTTTAAATTAAAAGAAAGCATTGATATTTAAAAATTAGTACAAGTTAGACAAAATAAAATGGTAACATTTATCTAATAATTATGACATTTGCTTATGTATAGCCAAGCATAAGTATAAAAGTTCAAAAAATACAAGAACCAACTATAACTATGCGAAGTGTTTGTGAAGTGTAACATAATATTTTCAAGTGTTTGTGCTTCCTTGGCCATTTATTGAACATTCACGCGTTTGATTTTACAGATGAATAAGGTTGTTGGTGAAGTCTTTAAGATGGTGAATGCAGATGATGCGAAGATGGTGAAAGAAGACGAGTTCAAGAAAATATTAACTGAGATACTGGGGAGCATAATGTTGCAGTTGGAGGGAAATCCCATATCAGTTTCTTCAAATTCGGTAGTGCACGAGCCTCTAGACTCCTCTTCTACACTTCTGCAACCATCCTCTAGTGAAACTGCAGCATAGCTCAATGGGTTAAAGTATATGACCGGTAAAAGAACAGAAAAATATAATAAAATTTTTATTTATGTAAATTATTACTAGCACAATATGTGATGTTGTGGGGCTATTTGTGAAGAGTTTAAAAAAATATACAATGCGATGGGAGAATGAAAAATGAATAGTCAGTTACCCTTAATTGGGCTTGTTGGTTACTTCCAGTTGTACGTAAGTCATCTTTCGGGTTGTTTTATAGTAAAACTAAAAAGAGTAAGATTATTTTACTGTAATGGATACTGTTAGATATTATTATGGGATGATATCCTGATATCACTTTTTAACATTTAACGGTATGATTAGAGGATAATAGACAAAGCCTTACAATAATATGAAGTACATGATGTACCTGCTGCCCAGAAGTGAGCCTTCAACATTGTGTTGTTGTCGTCTTGTGTTCCAAATGTAGCTCAGCTTCTCTATAACACATGCTCTGGAGCTTTAATTTGAAATGTCATACTTGGTCATGGAAGTGGCCTAGTTGTATGTAGCAAAGCTGGTTCCAACTCCCAAGCGGCTTGCAGTGCCACCACATATACTATAACCAGCACTTTCTGGGATCGTCATTGAAACAAGTAACGGTACACTAGTTTGCTCTTTCAGGTCGGGTCCTTTTCGAGTCAAATACCATTACCCTTACACCAAGCAAACACAAAATATTCCGGGCTTATATACCAGATGCTACTTCCCGTAGGCGTTGATGGTGTTTCCAGCTAAGAAGTAAGACTACTTCATATATATATATATATATATATTATACCCCACCATCGTATTTACTTTTTGAGTAAAAGAAATCCGGTTGATATATGGTAATTATGCCTATGAGGGTAGCGATGCCAATCAGCAATAAATTTGAAAATGGGATTCATTCGAGAAATTATTAGATAATTCCATCTCTATACTCCAACCTATTACTAGGATTGAAATCTGCTGTCTTACAACTGTGTTTCATTTTCTGTCCCACCAATCAAAATTTGAGACATATCATTTATAAATAGCACGCTTGATCACAATAACTTAACGCCATTATTCTAACGGTGCACGTAATGGAACAGTGTTGCATTCTATTTTTTAGCAAAACGATGTTGCTTTCTTTGATGGTTCATAAAGCCCAAATAAAATAGCCACTCAAAAATAAGAATAAAAAAAAAGCAAAGCTGTTATTGATACGGATGCGTAAAGAAAAATTATACCGATTTAAAATTAAATTAAACTATTTTGAAAAATTAAACTGTTTTAGAGAAAAAAAATTCGAATTGAACTGTTTTATAAACTAACCATTTTTATGAAGCAGTTTGGTTCTTCAAAAAAGAATCTATATAAGGGTATAAAATAGATAGTCAAATTGAACTAAACTTAACTTAAAAAAATTGAATTGTTTTGAAAAAAAAATAAATTGCACAATCCTAATTATTGGAACCTGTTATGTGAGGTGGATGAGGTGTTGAACTTAGACAAGAATGATGACCTACGATGATCTAATTGAGCAAAGGGTGGGGTATATGAAAAATGCAGTGTGACAATAAAGTAAATATTTTAATAGAGAAATATTGTAAATTAAATGTCTTTCTCATGCAAAGACTCTGGCTGTATTTATAGTAATCTATACTGAATTAGATTTTTTGATGAGACGAAAAAAATGTATGTGTTAAAATATTATATAAATTGAGCTTTAAGAGCATCTCTAATAGAAAGTGCTCTACTAACTATAACAGTAAAAGAAATTCAAACAAAATTCTTCTCATTAGAGAGCATTTGTGTAGGACTTAATAAGTTGAGAGTTGCTACTCAAAAGGTAATAACTCCTCCTTCTCAAAGTTTATCCACCCTCCAATATTAAAGGAACTTGGATAATAGACTAAGTGATTTATAATCTTGGATTATATCTCAAATTATTTTATCTCCCATCTCCACAATTACTATTTACAAGGATATAATGATTTATTGTTATATTTTTCCTATCTATATCTTAAGAAAGCAAATAAAGTGATGTTTCCTTATTCCTCGCCTTCCCTTAAACCAAATTAAAATGAAAGCTCTTTTTTTCTCTTGCAATTAGAATCTTTCATGTCCTCTCTTTCAAACCAATCACAATAATGACATTACTAATGTTTTATATATTTTCATTTAAAAATCAACATTTAAAATACTTGTATTTCCCAATAATATTTTAAAAACTGTTGGCATAATTTAATTTTTGTTTATCATTTCCTAAAATCATCGTCTGTTAACAAAAGTTGTAAGGTTACATTTTTATGAATTTGTTAGATTCTACAATAAAAAGAAAAGCTATTTAGATTTGTTAGTAATTGAGATTTTTCAGTTATCATATTAAAATATTTAATATTTTTTCACTTTTGTATTTTGCTTGTAACTTTGGTTAAGTTTATTTGTGTCAAGAAAAAAGCAATTGATTTAGACTATTTTTAGCTTAGTCAGAATTTTCCGTTTACTATGTCCAACAAAGGGTTCTATAAATTTTCTATTTAAGTTCTTGTTGTAATAGTTTAAAAGTGTACAAAATCTTCGTACAAATTTAAATATACAAGAGATCAATGTTGCTTATTTATTTTACTTATTTTATGTTCTATTTTGTTTTCTAATATGGTATCAAGAGCTTTATTGATTTTTAAGGGCCTATGGAGGAGAGAAAATCAGAATTAGTGAGGGAGAGATAAACCCAAAAATTAGAGTGAGAGAAAGTTAGTACGAAAACTCACATAAAAAACCTTCAAACACAACAATGGCTTCCAATAGTAAGTCTTTGCCTCCACTTTCTATATTTACAAGTGAACACTATCATTTGTGAACTGCAAAAATAAAGACATATCTCAAAGCTTAGAATTGGTGGGATGTGGTGGAAAATGGAAGTAATCAACCTCTATTACCAAACAATCTAATAGTAACTCGAATGAGGAGTCATAATGATCAAGTAGCAAAGGAAGGCAGAGCATTTTCCATTATTCAAGTAACACTACATGATGATGTTTTTACAAGATCTTGACGCTTAAGATTGTAAAAAAGGTGTGAAATCAATTGAAAGAGAAGTTTCAAAGGAGTGAAAGAACATAAAGAATGCAAGTGTTGAACTTAAGAAAAGAGTTTGAAACTATAAAAATGAAAGAAAATGAATTTGTCAAAGAAATTTTTGTTGTGTTTTTTAGAATGATTTGAGTAAAAAAAATTTCTCTCTTGAAGAAAATAAAGAATTTTCAAAACTATTAGTTGCAAAGCTTGTGAATGTTTTGCAAGCCACTTAACATAGAAGATCTTTGAGGATGAAAGAAGATATTAAAGATGCTTTTGTGGAACACACAAAAGGCAAAGCTCAAAGCTATCATAATTATGGAAAAAGGCCATTTTGGGAGAGATAGAAGGCAACAAAGGAGATAAATTGCCACCTTGCTCCCATTGCAAGAAGATCAATCATATTGAAAGTTTTTGTTAGTTCAAGCCAAGTGTTAGATGTAGGACTTATAGTTAGTTTAGTCAAGTGGAAAAGATTTGCAAAATTAAAGTAAATTGGCAAGTACAAGTCCAAGTTATTGAGCATGAAGAACAAAATGAGGACCATTTATTTGCTGCTACTTGCTATTTAGCAACTAATAACAAAAGTTGTAGTTTATAGACAATGGATGCACAAATCATATGATCCTTGATAGCATTTTCAAGAAATTAAATCAATTGTACTTTTCCAAAGTCACCATTAGCAATCAATAAAGTATCAATCAAAGTTAAAGGAAAAGGATTTGTTGTTGAAACTCCATCATGTACAAAAGATATTTTAGATATTTTATTTGTGTTTGAGATAAATCAAAGTCTGTTAAGTGTGAGACAAATGCTAGAAAGGAACTACTCCTTGTGTTTTAAACATATGAGTTGGACCATATTTGATCCTTTTGGATGTGAGTTGATGTCCATCAAAATGAAAGATAAATTTTTTCTATAAAATGAAAAAAAAAATATACAAGTTGTTTCAAAGGAAGATGTAAATTTGGAAAACAAGTCATTTGAAGAGGTATATCATAATTTATGTGATTCAAATGGACCCATAACAAAAGTTTTTAAGAAGTTGGTCATCTTGAGCACAAGAAACTTGAGGAGGAGGAGAAGGAAAACAGTTTTGAAGTTTTTGACTTTTATGTTGAATCTTTTTGCATGGGTCATGGAAGTTGCAACAATCATAGTCATTGCTTTGGAAAATGCAAGAGTTATATTTTGACTAGAAAGATTTTATTGGAATTATCATACTCCTTCTTATCAAGTGAACAATAAATTTCATAGAGAAGTAGAATGTTGATAAAGTTGCTACAATTGTCATGACTCATTTAGTATCTAAAGGTTGTTCAAGATAAAAAATAGATCAAGGAAATTGTAAACATTATTGATTTGGGTAATATAATTTTTGTGAAGTTAGAGGATATTATCCCCAAATATGCTCATTTACTTGAATGTGATCAACCGAAGATGTGAGATGATAGTTGAGATTAAAACTTGGAATATTAAAGAAAATCTCAAGGAGAAGTGTTTACAATTAAGATTTTTCAACTATCATATCAAAATATTTAATATCTTGACAATTTTCTATTTTGATTGCAATATTGGTTAAAGTTTATGCGTGTTATGAAAAACTTGGTTATAGGTATGGGCTACTTTTAGGTTAGTAATAATTTGTTATTTGCTTTGTATAATGAGGGGTTCCATGATTTTTATATTTAAACTCTTGTTGTAACAGTTTAAAAATACGCAAAATTAGAGTACAAATTTAAGTATATAAGAAATCAATTTTGCTTTTCTTTTATCTCTTTTATGTTTTGTTTTTGTTTTCTAACATAATTCATTTGAGAAACAAATCTATGAAAGGAATTATAAGGACTTATTCATTTTTTTCATTATACATATTTCAACATATTACCTAAAGTATATAAAAAAAGAAAGTATGAAAGTTTTGAGTTGCATTATTATAGTTTAGTTACTCTAGCAATAAGGCAAACTAAAAAATTAGAATGGATCAATGAGTATGAGAAAGCTTTATAACATAGAAAAATTTGAAATTAAAAGTAAAAACATGCATAGAATTATTATTGATAGGAAATTTACAACTTTTAACGAAATATACATATCATTCTTAAAAAAAACAAACCCCTCTCAAATAAAAGGTTTAAATATCAACTTATTTCTTAAAAAAATAAGGTATAATTTTTCTAGTAAAATGTGTTTTTAAATTCTTATTACATGTGACGAGTCATTGGACTTCCAATGTTGCTAGTATGTCATCATTTAAAATACAATAAAGAATAAAAATTGCCTTAAAACACAAATTAAAAAAAAAAACAAAAAGAAATCTTATTTTTTCAACATAATTTTCATTTTTAAATCTAAAGGAAATGACTAAAAACACAACAGATAATAGGAAAGTATTTTCCTTTCTTCAAACCCACATTTATTTGTTTGTGATAAATAAATATAGATGTAGTGAGACTAAAGTTACGAAGTTGTCTTTTTTGTTTCATACTTGATAGTTGTCAAGGAAGATTGTATAAAACGACATTGTTAGAGATAGTCCTGCAAGAACCTAGCGACAATTTTAAGATATCATATTCTCCATTTACCCAAACCATACCTTTCTTTGGTAAATTAATGGAAACACTATAATAGATTATATAGTCCTAAGAAAGGCCCGAGCTAGAAAACCCAGTGCTCGTTCCATAGTGGGCCTCCATGAAGCAAAGCTGAGCCTAGGCATCTTGTCAGGTTCAACCCAACACCTGCATAGCCAAGCCTCCCAGTTAAAGTTATGGACACAAATACTAAAAGTGCCAAGGAAGCTCCCACCACCAAGTAAAAACCAAACAAAAAAAGATCCTATTTTTTCAATACCAACTTCATATTTAAATCTAAAGGAGATGACGAAAACCACAATAGATAATAGGGGATGGGAAAGTTTTTTCCTTCCTTTAAACCCACTTTTATTTGTTTTCGATAACTAAATACATATGCAACAAGACTAAAGTCAAGAAACTATTTTTTTTTTATTTCATACTTGATAATTATTAAGGAATATCGTCTAAAAAAACTTTGATAGAGATAGTTCTACAAGAACTCATAACCAATTTTAAGATATTATATTCTCCATCTACCCAATCCAAACCTTTCTTTGGAAGATTAATGGAGACACTATAATAGATTATGTAAGCCAAGAAAGGTCCAAGCCAAAAAACCAAATGCATGTTCCATAGTAAGCCTCCATGAAGCAAAGATAGGCCTAGGCATCTTGTTGGGATCAACCCAACACCAACATAGCCAAGCCTCCCAATTAAAGTTATAGACACAGATACTACCAATGCCAAGGAAGCTACACCACCAAGCAAAGACCACATAAAAAAAGATCCTATTTTTTCAACAACAACTTCATATTTAAATCTAAAGGAAATGACTAAAAACAAAATAAATAATTGGGAATGTGAAAATATTTTCCTTTCTTTAAACCCACTTTTATTTTTTTGTGATAAATAAATACAAATGTGATGGGACTAAAGTCACAAAGCTGTCTTTTTTGTTTCATATTTGATAGTTGTCAAGGAAGATTGTTTAAAATGACATTGTTAGAGATAGTCCCGTAAGAACCTAGAGACAATTTTTAGATATCATATTCTCCATTTACCCAAACCACACCTTTCTTTGGTAAATTAATGGAGACACTATAATAGATTATATAGTCCCAAGAAAGGCTTGAGCTAGAAAACTCAGTGCTCGTTCCATAGTGAGCCACCATGAAATAGAGCTGGGCCTAGGCATCTTGTTGGGCTAAGCCCAACACCCTCATAGCCAAGCCTCCCAGTTAAAGTTATGGACACAAATACTATTAGTGCCAAGGAAGTTGCCACCACCAAGCAAATACCAAATAAAAAAGGATCCTATTTTTTCAACACCACCTTCATATTTAAATATAAAGGAAATGATTAAACACACAACAAATAATAGGGGATGAGAAAGTATTTTCCTTTCTTCAAACCCACTCTTATTTGTTTGCGACAACTAAAAATAGACATACTGGGACTAAAGTCACGAAAATGTCTTTTTTATTTCATACTTGATAGTTGTTAAGGAAGATCATTTAAAATGACATGGTTAGAGATAGTCCCACAAGAAATGAAGGCCAATTTTAAGATATTATATTCTTCATCTACGCAATCCACACCTTTGTTTGGTAGATTAATGAAGACATTATAATAGATTATGTAGGCCAAGAAAGGCCCGAGCCAGAAAACTCAATGCTCGTTCCTTAGTGAGCCTCCATGAAGTAGAATTGAGCCTAGGCATCTTGTTAGGCTCAACCCACCACCTGCATAGTTATGCCTCCTATTTAAAGTTATAAGCACAAATCCAACCAGTGTTAAGGAAGTTGCCACCACCTAGCAAAGACCAAATAAAAAAAGATCTTATTTTTTCAACAGCAACTTCATATTTAAATTTAAAGCAAAATGACTAAAAACACAAAAAGATAACAAGGGATGGGAAAGTGTTTTTCTTTCTTGAAACCCATTTTTATTTGTTTGTGGTAACTAAAAATAGACGTAGTGACACTAAAGTCATGCTACTCTATTTTTTGTTTCATACTTAATAGTTGTGAAGGAAGATCGTTTAAAATGACATTGTTAGAGATAGTTCCACAAGAACCCAAAACCAATTTTAAGATATTATATTCTCCTTCTCCCCAATCCAAACCTTTCTTTTGTAGAGTAATAGAGAGACTATAATAGATTATACAGGTTAAGAAAGGCCCAAGCCAGAAAACCCAATGCTTGTTCCACAATGAGCCTACATGAAGCAAAGTTGGATCTAGGTTTCTTGTCAGACTTAGCCCCACACTTGCATGGCTAGTCCTCCGAGTTAAAGTTATGGACACAAATACTACCGACACTAAGGAAGTTGTCACCACCTAACAAAGACCAAAAAAAAAAAGATCCTATTTTTTCAACACCAACTTCATATTTAAATCTAAAGGAAATTACTAAAAACAAAACATATAACAGGGGATGGGAAAGTATTTTCCCTTCTTCAAACCCACTTATATTTGTTTGAGATAACTAAATACAGACGTAGTGGGAATAAAATCACAAAGTTATCTTTTTTGTTTCATACTTGATAGTTGTCAAAGAAGATCGTTTAAAATGGCATTGTTAGAGATAGTTCTGGAAGAACCCATAGCCAGATTTAAGATATCATATTCTCTATCTAATGCATGCCAAGAAAGGCCCGAGCCAGAAAACCTAATGCATGTTCCATAGTGAGCCTCCATGAAGCAGAACTGCGCCTAGGCATCTTGTCGGCTCAACCCAACACCTGCATAGCTAGGCGTCCTAATCAAAGTTATGGACATAGATACTGCTAGTGCCAAGGAAGCTGTAACCACCAAGCAAAGACCAAATAAAAAAATATCCTATTTTTGGAACACCAACTTCATATGTAAATCTAAATGAAATGACTAAAAACACAAGATAACAGGGGATGGGAAAGTATTTTCCTTACTTCAAACCCTCTATTTTTTTTTTTTTATAATTGAATTTAGACACAATGTGACTAATATCATGAAGTTGTCTTTTATGTTTCAAACTTGATAATTGTCAAAGAAGATTGTTTAAAACAACATTATTAGAGATAATCTTGCAAAAACCCATATCTAATTTTAAGATATCATATTCTCCATTTACCCAATCCACACCTTTCTTTGGTAGATTAATGGAGACACCATAATAGATTATGCCAACAAAGAAAGCCTCAAGCCACAAATCCCAATGTCCGTTCCATAGTGAACCACAATGAAGTAGAGCTGGGCCTATGCATCTTGTTAGGATTAGCCTAACACCTGCATAGTTAGACCTCCTAGTAAAAGTTATGGACACAATTACTGTCAATTTTAAGGAAGTTGCCACTACCAAGCAAAGACCAAATAAAAAAAGATCCTATTTTTTCAACACCAACTTCATATTTAAATTCAAAGGAAATGACTATAAACACAATAGATAATAGGGGATGGGAAAGTATTTTCCTTTCTTCAAACCCACTTTTATTTGTTTGTGATAACTAAATACTGATGTAGTGAGACGAAAGTCACGAAGCTGTCTTTTTTGTTTCATACTTGATAGTTGTGAAGGAAGATAATTGAAAATGACATTTTTATAAATAGTTTTGCAAGAAACCATAGCCAATTTTAAGATATTATATTCTCTATCTACGTAATTCACACCTTTCTTTGGTAGATTAATGGAAATATTATAATAGATTATGCATGCCAAGAAAGGCCCTAGCTAGAAAACCCAATTTCGTGACATAGTGAGCCTCCATGAAATAGAGCTAGGCTTAGGCATGTTGTAGGGCTCAGCCCAACACCTGCATAGTCCCTCTTAGTTAAAGTTATGGACATAGATACTGCTAGTGCCAAGGAAGCTGCAACCACCAAGCAAAGACCAAACAAAACAAGATCCTAGTTTTTTAACACCAACTTCATATTTAAATCTAAATGAAATGACTAAAAGTTTTTCTTTCTTGAAACCCTTTGGTTGTGATAACTAAAAATAGACACAATGGGACTGAAGTCACAAAACTATTTTTTTTGTTTCATACTTGATTGTTGTGAAGAAGATAATTTAAAACGATATTGTTAGAGATAATCCTACAAGAACCCAAAGTCACTCAGAATGGTTAAGTCTTGTTTTTCTAGACAAGACTTGTTCATAAGAGAGATTAATTGGTAATGGTAGTAATTTAATCCAAAATCAAGAAATAAGGACCATCCAAAGTGGTTGTATTTACCTTTATTTCATTTTGTCCAATCTATAATCCAAAAGTAAACTCACAATTATTAGTTGATCTTCTTTACTTTTCTATGATAGGAGAAAACATCTCACGTGAACACATATACTTGTAGAGATTTATACCAAACACTTAAAGTTTACACACAATTAATTTTGTAATTTTAATAATACATGAAATAAAAACTAAAATATTATACTTCTCAAATAATAAATGCTATATAAACATTATATATTTTTTTAATTTTAATTTAGTTTTTAAAATAATTTATTTAACAAATATATGAATAAATATTGTGTATTTTTAATTTTAATTCATATTTTTTTCTCAAATTTATTTTTTATTCATTTTGTTCGAAAATAGTAATCCAATGTTGTTACCTTGCTTCATACAACATGATTTGCATCTTTATTGAAAAACCAGTTCTATCCTTCATGGCAATGGTAAGGTTTCCTTGCTGTGTATGAAGAAAGAAAATAAATTGAGACAACTTAACTCCTTTGTTCAATTTCTTTATAAAGAAGAAATTCAAAGTTCTACCAATAGTAGAAAGTCTTAATCTCATTTGTCATAATTGCACAGTTAACCATTGCTTTTTATTTATTTATTTCCTCTCTTGGTCAAAGGTTCAGATCACATATCAATAAGACATAACCCTTTTCATACAAAAATGTAAGAGTAAGTCCATGTTTATTTCAACATTAAAAAATTAAGTATCGCGTATACTTTCCATTGTAAAAACAAAATTAAGTTTATAAAAAAAATGTAATTTAAGTTTATGGATGAAATTAATTTAATTGCAAACATCTTAATTATATTTATCATTTAATAGTATTAGTTAAATGAAAGTTAATATTAGGTGACATAAAAAATAAACGTGCCTTAATTTGATGATAAGTGAATGTGGCAATGTCACATTAATTTAGCAACAGAACGTACGTTCTAGAGCAATATTTTAGTGAAAGAGGAAACTAAAAGCAAATCTCAATGTATGGTATTTGTTCTGAGTTGTGAAAATGGACATGGCAAATAGGGCACGTTATCTGAGTTATGTGCCAAGACATGTGGGGAAAACAAAAAGCTAAAGATGAGTAACTCTCATTATGACAGAATAGTGAATAGGTGGGCCAACACAAAAAGTTCCATATAAGCACAAGACATGCGAACCCTATAGGACTAAAATAATGAAGACAAACACTGCAAATTGAGCTTTTTGTCCAATTGGACAGAAAGCTCAAAGTGGGGAAAACAAAAAGCTAAAGATGAGTAACTCTCATTATGGCAGAATAATGAATAGGTAGGCCAACATGAAAAGTTCCATACAAGCACAAGACATGCGAATCCTGTAGGACTAAAATAATGAAGACAAACATTGCAAAATGAGCTTTCTGTCTTGGACTACAAGCCCTACATCTAACATTCGGCTTGAACTAACAAATTTTTTTAGTATGATTGATCTTCTTACAATGGGGTTAAGGTGGAAATTTATCTCCTTTGTTGCCTTCTTTCTTCCCCCAAAATGACTTTTTTTCATAGTTATTATAGCTTCAAACTTTGCCTTTTGTGTGTTCCACAAAAGGGTCTTTAATGTCTTTTTTCCTCCTCAAAGATCTTCTTTGTTAAGTGGCTTGCAAAACATTCACAAGCTTTGTAATTAATATTTTTGAAAAATCTTTATTTTCTTTAAGAGAGAAAATTATTTACTCTAATATTTCTAAAAGACAACAAAATTTTTTCCACAACCCTTTGATCACTTAGCTCCTCTATGAGAAATATGACTCATGTAACCACCTTTACAAGTTTGTTGGTAAAATCTTTTACAAATTCATTTTCTTTTATTTTTATAACTTCAAACTCTTTTTTTAAGTTGAAGAGTTGCATTTTTTTTATTCTTTCACTTTTTTGAAACTTCTCCTTAAACTGATCTTATGTTTTTGGTTTTTCTAAACACCGCGTATATATTCCACTAAAGACAATCTTCTAATTAAGTTAGAATATTTCAAAATTTGAATTTCAAATTTATTAAATTGGAATAACTACATCCTATTTGATCTATGCACTCATACTCATAGTGAAAGTTAAAATCTTTTACTTCAATTAAAATCACATTAATTAATGTTGGTTGTGTCAAACCAATTTCACTAGCCAAAAATTCATATACTAACTTCCATCAAAATAAGATTAAATGTATTTGTGTAGCTCCCAACTTTCATAAGTTTGTGTTGTGGTAGTAGAATATAGAGAAAATAAAGTTATGAAATTGCTTTTTTCCTTTCATACTTGGACTTGGAACCCTGCATTCATTCTTCTACCAAATCCTTCGAAACAGAAGTATTTTAGACATTCCCACAAGAACCGAGAGTCAACTTCAAGACATCTTATTCTCCATCTTCCCAAACCAAACCCTCCTTTGGTAGGTTGATAGACACAACATAATAGACTACACATGCCAAGAAAGGTCCAAGCCAGAAAACCCAATGCCCATTCCAAAGTGTCCCTCCGTGAAACAATGCTGGGCCTAAGCATCTTGCTGGGTTCAGACCCACACCTGCATAACCAGCCTGCCCAGTTACAGTTATGGACACAAAGACCGCTAATGCCATTGCTCCTGCTACCACCAAGCATACCATCGGCAAGCCCAAATCCTTAGACCTTTTCTTGTCAAATGCCAATGTGACACCCACAAAGAGTACCACAAATGTGCAAGCGAATTCCACTATCAAAGCATCATGTGGCTTAATACCAGAATTTACTCCTTGGCCATCGATAGCACAACCTCCCAAGGAATATGTGTAAGCTAATTTTGGTTGCATTACACTCTTTAGTATAAAGAAACCAATTATTGAGCCAATGCATTGTGCTAACACGTAAATGAGAGCACGGGTAAGAGTCACAACACCCTTTAAAGCAGCAATGAATGTGAAAACAGGACTCATGTGCCCCCCCGTGAGAGGAACGGTCACAACTAAGAACAAAAAGGCTATGGTGAAAACTGCAAACGGAACAAGAAGCTTAGGATCGACCTCATGTGAGTCCAAGCATGCAATAACGGAAGTTGTCAAGGTGAACATTAGAGAAGCAGTTGCTGTTAATTCTGTTAAAGCTGCTTTCCACATCTGAAAGAAGGAAAGAGAAATTTTATTCTTTCTTACTCTTTGTTAGTAACAAAAAATTGAACAACTTTTAGCTGCACTTGCATATGTGACCTACTGTAAAAATTATATAGACTCACGTTCAATTACCTCTACTGTGTAAATTTCGGGGGCACCGATTGAGGCAAGTTTGGGCACTAAAGCTTCTTAAGAACCAAACACCTTACCTCATGATTTTGAACTGGCCTTGGAAATTGTTCATAAGCATTTTCAACAATTTGGAAGTTAGAGGAAGAATCCATATGATCGAACTCAATTTCAAGAAAACAAATGGGGTAGGAGGGGTTTTATTTATGGATTGTTTTGTTGATGCAGGTAAAGCATATTGTTTTATTACAAGTTAGAATATTCCATATATACACGAAATATTCTGAAGTACTATTACATAAGCATCGCTATAAATTTGTATCTATTCAATTATGTGAGTTTGATAATGTATTTTATTTTAATTAATACATTTAACGTGCTACATTTTTTACATAATAAAATTAAGTTTTAATATTAAAATGTAATCTGATAATAACAATAATAATAATAAATTTTAATAATCAATATAAAATTAGTACATTATTATTTATATATCACTCTAATCCCTGTTTAATATTTTTTTATTCTCGTGATCCATATATTTGTAGGTTATAATACAAAGTAACCAATATATTAGAATATTGAAATTCTTCAATTCTATTTTGAGATGGATTAAGGTGAAAATAAGAAAGAGATATGAAAAAAAAAATATAAAAAATAATATATATAATAAGTGATTGGTGAAAAAAAAAGAAAACTAAAAAGAAAATTAGATAAATATAAGAGAATGAATATACTTATTTCAATACTTTCACAGAAAATGATTTAAAAAGGTAGTGTAATAAATTTTAGTATAAATATAATTTTATTTTTAAATAATTCACTATCTTATCATACTAGCTAATTGTTTGAGGCCTATGACACAAACGACAGTACTATGCTTCACCAGCAAGAATATTTACTGTGCAAAAATAAAGGAATATGAGTTTAGTTCTAGACATTTATCCCTGAGAACAAAGGCAATTCTATGGACTAATGCATATCTGCAATTAGACAATTAAAAGAAAATTCGGCAGATGACCATTTATGCAACTGATAACAACACTCAAAGGTGTATCATAATAATAAGACAATTGGATAGGATAATTGTATCTCACAACAGATAAGTTCGTCATTATAAAAGAATATGATATCATATTTTGTCGTTCGATATGATTGTTTTCTTTTGAGAGTATACGTAAGTTTTGTTTTCTAATATAAGAATAGGTATCCACCTCTGCCTCTTGTACTAATAATTTTTTAACGTACAGACTAGAGTCATAGACTATGCATTGCACATCTAAGGTATATGCTATTGTGCATAGCACTTAACGGCGGGGCATGATAGGACAACCTTTTATAATTGTCTAGAAGCAAGAATAAAAAAGGTCATTTTGTTTCTTTCTCACTCTAGCTGTTGAGATTAACATGTTCAAACTTGTGCTCATCACTATTCATCATGTCTCATAATGCTTTTAGATATTGGGCAGCTAAACGTTTAAATAAGTATATAGTAGTAGAAGTTAATTAAACTCTAACCAAGATAAATTTAAGAGGATAAAAAAAAAACATAGTGACTAAAATTTGTATTAATTACCTCTGGTCTGAAAATCTCACATGCCCCAACAGACGAAAAACACTTTCTTTTTAAAGAGTTCTTTTTAACCAAACAGATCGGCTTGCTAGTCTGAACAGACCTCGGAAGTTGATTAACGGCTACATGGCAATTAGCTGAATCCATGCGTCCGGGGATTTCAAGAAGAAAAGGGATGGTTGGTTAGATTCTATTTGTAGAAACTATTTTTTTCAAAGCATATTTAGCCACTATTAAGGTGCAGGTGATTGAAACTCGTAATAAAATGCTATTTATAGAGCTTTGGCTATAGCATTTGAAGGTAGCTAAAGTATGAGCTATAGATGCCAAAATAAGTTATGGTGTTAGTCGTCCTTATTACATGTCACGTAGGTATAGCACAATGACTGCATAATGTAGCTGCGTGAATGTCTAAGACATGGATAGGTTTAAGCTCACTTACCTCCTACGTAACAAGGAGATATTGTTCTAGTTCTCTCCAACCTTTTAGCTGTGAACAAAGCCAATTTTTGGACCTATGCAACGCATTCCAACAATTAACTATACAAAAGTAAACTAGTACGTGAATGTGTAAAATAATAATAATAATACCATAATATCTAAACTCTACTTAAAAAGCACACAATCGTCCAAGGAAAAAACACAAGTGATATTATTGTTGTTGTTGTTGGTTTCTGATTTTGTGTTTTTATAAAAATTATATTCAAAGCCACTGCATTGAATTTAGAGGGCATATTTTAGGTATATACTGTAAAGATAGGTCTTGACCGGATCAATTCGTAGAATCCTCTGCCATTACCAAGATTGGAATATGCATAATTTTACCCTGGCTTATTTTTTTTTTTCTTTCAAATTTAGGAACCAAAAAATAGATATTTTTAAATTAAGAAATTAAAAAAATTACTTTTAAATTTGAGGAACCAAAATAAAACTTATCTCAAATCTAAAAAACAAAAAAACATATCTAAACCTTTTACCATTTTTGCGTGGCATAGATTTGTTCATTACTTGAACGAATTGTTTAGCCGCTAAAAAACAATATTGCATTTCTTTTCTGATGAAATGTGGCCTTTAATTTATCAAACAACGTTACAATTAAAGCAGAATACGATTAACGACGAGTGTTTTGATTTAAATTTTTAATTCTTATCACTTTTAAGCAGATCCATAATAACGAATTAACCTGAGAAGAATTTAAAAAATTAAAAATAACGTTCCACGCATTAATTTGCTTAAGATCGAATATCTTGTTTTTATTTGAGTAAAAAAACAGTTAGTGAAATTTGTTTTTGGGTATATGCAACATTGGATGGTAGATAAAGCCTGGGTTAAGAAAAAAAGGAAATTAGATGGGATGTGGTAAAATGATAGGTTCAGTCAGTAGTTACAAGTTGTGTGGTATTGAGTGATCTTCCTGGAAGGAAAGGGAAGGCACTTAAGGTCATGAAAGAGGGAATTCCTAATAATTTTATCAGGGTCCTGAAGAATGGGGTTATGCAGAGGATTCAAACCCTCAAGATTGGACCTTGACATCTTGTCCTTCCTCAAAAAATCACGTTTCTTATCGAACCAATCACCCCAACCTTCTCTTAAAGGCGAAACCCTCCTACCTAAAATCTTCAACAAAAGCGCGTCCTCCACACCTTTCACTTGGATCGCCTTCGTCCTTACCTTCTCCTCCACAGCCACGTCATCGGAGCCAAACGCGGTCTTGCCGAGATCCTCCGTAGGCTCGGATCTCATGAAGAGTCCTTTGTGGTGGTCGTCCGTGAAGGAAACCTTACTGAACGCCCTTCGGATCACGCCCTCCGTGTGCTGGAAGAAGTAGCCGGATGCCGCGTTCTGATCCAGGGGCTCGTCGTCCTCCGCCTCCATCGTGTCCTGCGGCTCGTCCTCCACCACGTCGAGGGCGTCAATCGTGTCGACGGTGTCCTCGCCGTCGATGTCCTCGCCGTCGATGGCGTCGTCCTTGCTGGAATCGGATAGGAGGGAGTCGTAGTTGACGTCGTCGTCGTGGGCATGGGCGTGGGGGATTATGACATGGCTGTAGAGGAGGGACACCGAGACACACACCAACAGAAGGAGACCCGAAACTATGACGCACAGGAACACGCCGTTACGGGGGCGACGCCGGGATCGGAGATTTCTCAGCATTTTCTTTCATTCAACAAAAATACTCAACGGGAATGCACATGAATGCAACGTCACAAGTTGGCCCAATTGACCAATCCCGATCGAACAGGCCCAGATATATATGGCTTTTTTGGGCTATAAAATTAGGTTAATTCCTGCTTATTATCAATTAAAAATTCTTTTTAAACACTTTTTTA